>JBBPTS010000100.1:0-13922 GCA_038094235.1 Fistulinella staudtii | reverse complement strand
AGCATGACATGCCAGTGGCAGGACATCCAGGAGTGGAAAAGATGATGAACCTCATTCAGACTCACTATTATTGGCCAGGAATGACCAAAGACATAAAAGAATATGTAGCCCAGTGTCACACCTGCCAGAAAATGAAAATAGGAAATATGGCTCCAGTTGGCAAACTACAACTTCTGGAATTACCGAACATGCCATGGGAAGATATATCTGCTGACTTCCTCACTGATCTACCAATCTCCCAGGGTTACAATTCAGTTCTTGCCATAATGGATCAATTTTCTAAAGAAGTAGAATTCATCCCCTGTCATAAAACCATCACGGAGTTTGAAACTGCCAAACTCTACCTAGAGCACATTTGGATGAACCACAGACTTCCCTGAAGCATCATGTCAGATTGTGGCCTGCAATTTGCTGCCCAAGTTATGAAAGATCTGTGCACTTGCTTAGGCATAAAACCCTGCCTATCAACAGCATCACATCCACAAACAGATGGATAGACAGAGCATATCATATGGGACCTACAACAGTACCTTCAGTTATTCATTTGTGATCACCAGAATGACTAGAGCGAATGGCTTTCTATCACTCAATTCTTCTATAACTTGAAGAAGCAAGCTTCTTCCCTAAAAACCCCTTTTGAAGTCACCTGCACCTACGCCCCCAGGATGGGAATAGAACCAGGCATTTCTAAAGCCCCCATAGCAGATGACCTAGCTCAGAAAATCGAGCAAACTCTCACAGAAATGTCTGCAAACTTAGAAAAAGCCCAAGAGGCAATGAAAAAACAAGCCGACTGGCACTGATCTGATGCCCCTGATTACAAACTTGGAGATCAGGTGTTGCTTGCCATGGACAACCTTTGCTTGACACAAGAATCACAGAAGCTTTCTGAGAAGTGGCTGGGACCCTTTCAGATCACACAAATAGTTAGCCAGAACACTGTTAAACTACTCCTTCCTTCACACATAAAAATACACCTGGTGGTAAATATATCCCAGATCAAACCCTATAAGGAATGCCTTGACAGCCAACCTGTCCAGAACCCAGGACCTGTCCTAGTGACTGAGGACCGGGATGAAGAATACAAAGTAGATTTTATAGTAGACACTCGCAAATGAAGGAACAGATGGGAATACCTGGTGTACTGGCACAGATATCTGGAAGAAGACTGCACATGGGAACTGAAACAGAAAAGCCAACTAGGACTTTTTAAGAGGGAAAAACTGAGTAATGAAGCTCAGGGTGTTGACTTTAAAGGTCTGCACCACCAAACTACTTTAACTGAGGAGACGTCCTCAGCAAAGCAGTCTGGTATATATATTCATAGGTATTTGTTTGTACATGTGTATGCATAATTCTATAAGTGTAATTGTAAAAGTCATACCATAAGCACATAATGTGCCATTGAGTGATAAGTATACATGAGGATGTAATGTGTATCAAGAGCCTTTGGAACCAATAAGGCAGTGCCTTCTATAATGGAAGAGAAGTAAATGGGAATTAAATACTCATGGATCTGAAACTTCTGATGTCAGTGCTTCTAGCACAGGATGGAGATTAAAGGGCAGTGCCCCATATATAAGGAAGGAGTGAAACAGGCTAGTAGTGCCCAAGGGTGCAACACTTTGTTGTGAAGGATTTGGTTTCTTCTAGATCAGGTGATCTTCATCGTCATGTGATGAGTCACGGGATTGGTCACATGACCTGGCTTATGTCATTGAAAGGGAGAAAGATGTCTAAGTCTATAGGACTTTATGGATTCATAACAGGAACCTGAGAAGAATCTCATCTATGCCAAGGAGGTAATCACAGAGTTCCATGAGAAAAATCCCAAGCTCCACCTATGTGAGTCTTTCTATGAAAACTTCGGCTTAGAAAACCTCTACAAAACACTATTCGTTCATGCCATCACCTTCACATCCCTCCCAATCACCTAATAGGGTCTTTGATAGAACTTGAAGACCATAAGAAGGGGATAGTGTTACAAATCCATATAAGTCCCCAGGACTTAGACATTTTTCTTCACTAACAACTGACATAAGTCAGGTCACATGACTAACAATGTGATACATCACATGATGATGAAAGATCACATGATCTAGATGAGAATGAATCCTTCACAACAAGTGTCGCACTCTTGGGCACCATTAGCCCACTCCACTCTTTTCTTATATATAGGACACTGCCCTTTCATTTCCATTCTGTGTTATTAACACTGACATCAGAAGTTCCAGATATATGAGTATTCAATTTCCACTTCTTCTCTTCCATTACAGCAGACACTGCCTTATTGGTTCCAAAGACTCTTGATGCATGATGCATCCACACCCCTTACTTATCGCCCAATGGAACATTATACTCTTATGGTACAATTCTCTTAAAATATGTTTATAGAAAGTATACACCAAACATGTGCACATATATGAGAATAATATATAAGAGCGGCTCAACTGGGGAAATGCTTTCTCAGTTTCAGTAGCTTGACAGTTGACTTATATTAGTTGCTTCAAGTACCTGAACTTAGTCCTCTTACATTTCTCACTGAAGTCTCTGAGAGGCTTTTTTGTTTCAGATATGGATCTCATCTAACCATATTGGTCAGCACTGCCCCTTTTAATCACTGCCCTATGGCTATATGTATGCTTCCATTCCTACTATTCTTGTTATCTCTATGGCTATACAAACCTTTGTCTTCTGATGGAACTGTCTGATATACCTATCACTTCTCATACACAGCCTAGATAAGACTGTGCTCAATTAGGGTATTTACACAAACATATACATACACATATATGGGTATATAAACCCAGAGAACTCAACTGGCCAAACCTGTAACGATCGCTATCGTTATCACTTACGCGCAACAGCGCACTCTGAAGAAAGATTAGATTTCGACAATCTTATCTTATCTTATCTCGGCAATCTCCGACATCTTATCGCACGATTGCAAGTCCTGATCTTATCAGTGACACTTAGAAGAATCCTCGAAGGATAGAAGGGAGACTGCACTATCTCCACCATCAGAAGCGAGATCTGAGATCTCTAGAAGAAGATCCCATTGTGGCTGGATCTTAGATGAAGAAGATTGGATCATAGATTGATCCTAGGACTTAGAAGTCGAGAAGTGGCACATGAGGTTGCCATGAGGTTAGATAGAAGGCAGAGCCTTCTCTTCCATTGTGATGGACATGAGGGCAACACATGTTCCCTTATCGGAAGAACACTGACGTGGCCTCTGGATAGCCATAGTTATACGATAGAAGTATTTACTTATAAGGACGGGACACAGCCTCCCACTCACTGTATATAAGAAGTAGAGACTGAGCTACGGAAGCTCCAGTCTTGTTCACCTTTGGAACTTTCGCCTAACAAGCGGATAAGCTGCCAGGTAGCTCACTCAGTCCCAGTATAGTCCCTGGATATCAAAGGACGCTTTCCTCTCTTGACGCAGGATGTCCTTTCCTCTATATAAGGGAGAACCTTCACACGGTGCACCCCAGTCCACAGAAGAACCTTCACATGGTGTACTCCAGTCCACGTCTCCCTTGCTCCACATTGTCGTGTCTGCGCTCCTCAGAAGTTAAAGAAGTTAGGTTCGCTTCAAAACCCTAGTCTTGTTCACTTAGATCTTTCAGCTAACACCTGAGACATCCTCTACAAGTCCAGTCCTTCCTCCTATCTCTACTGGTAGACTTTGACAAGTTACCATACTTGCCCTTTGCTCTTTCTTTAATTAGATAAGAGTTGACAAGGTCCTCTGTCTTTGAAAGCAATCTTTATCACATCCTTGAAGACAACC
Organism: Fistulinella staudtii; assembly: GCA_038094235.1. Taxonomy (NCBI): domain Eukaryota; kingdom Fungi; phylum Basidiomycota; class Agaricomycetes; order Boletales; family Boletaceae; genus Fistulinella; species Fistulinella staudtii. The sequence goes on along the minus strand of JBBPTS010000100.1, from coordinate 10,123 downwards.
TTTGTTGCATTACTCTGAAGCAAGCCCATACTACACCTTTAATAGCCCCCACCATTTGAAGTAGAAGAAGAGTTGTCCATTTCACCTACTACAATTGGGACATTGACATTTTTGACTTCTATTCTACATTCCTCAATAGTAAACTTGATGAAAACAAGATCATATTCATAAAGGTACTGCCAGGCTTCAACAAACATGGCAATGACCCTGTTGTACAGTTATGTGTGTTGCTATATGGCTCAAAACAGGACATGCTGAAATGGTATCAATAACTTTACCATGAACTTGCCAAACTGGGCCTTAAGTGCACTGAAGCTGACTGGAGAGTGTTCATAGCATATATAGGCAATGACTTGCTCATTCTCACATCACATATTGATGACTGTATAGTTACAGAATCGTCAAAAGCACTGGTGAAAGTATTCAAAGATGAAATTGGGTTGTGATTCAAAATCACTGACCTCAGGCCAATGTTAAACTTGTGAACTCCAAAGTGAAACAAAAAAGCCTTTCAAAGACTTTAGTAGAAGAGGGAAAGTGTAGTGGAGGTCTCATAAGTTCCTTGTAGGGCAACTTCAAGTAAATCTGACTGAGGTTTTACTCTCAGTGGATCTACCCTTTATATATTCATAGGGCTTTGTGTGTACATGTATGTGCATAGTTCTATATATGGATATTGTGGAATCATACCATAAGAGCATAAAGTGCCATTGGGCAATAAGTTAGACATGAGGATGCTTCGTGCATCAAGGGTCTTCAGAGCCAGTAAGGCAGTGCCTTCTATAATGGAAGAGAAGTGTAGTGGAGATTAAATACTCGTGTTTGATTGTGACTTCTAAGACTGGTGCCAGTTGCACAGGATGGAAATGAAAGAGCAGTGCCATACATATAAGAAAGATAGAAATGGGCTAGTGGTGCCCAAGGGAGCGACACTTTGTTGCAAAAGGTTCTGTCTCTTTTGGATCATGTGATCTTCATCATCATGTGATGGGTCACATTGTTAGTCATGTGACATTGCTTTTATTAGTTGGAAGCTAGAAACTTCTAAGTTTGAATGTGAACTTTTTGTTATGAATCCATAAAGTCCCATGGACTTAGATGTTTTTCTTCCCTTCAAAATGATATAAGCCAGGTCACGTAACCAACCCCATGACTCATCACATGACGATGAAGATTATTATGAACCCAAAAAAGTCTTGACAACTTAGACGTTTTCTTTCGCTTTCCGATGATATAAGCCAGGTCATGTGACTAACCTCATGACACATCACACAACGATGAAGATCACATGATCTAGAAGAGACCGAACCCCTCGCGACAAAGTGTCGCACCCTTGGGCACCACTAGCCTGTTCCCTCTTCCCTTATACATGGGGCACTGCCTTTTAATATCCATCCTGTGCTACAAGCACCGACATCAGAAGTCACGACGTACACAAGTATTTAATCTCCATTCTCTTCTCTTCCATTTCAGAAGGCACTACCTTTTATTGGCTCCGAAGACTCTTGATGCACAACACATCCTCATGTTATACTTATTGCCCAATGGCAGATTATGCTCTTATGGTATGACTTTTAGAAATACATTTATGGTAGTTATGTCACAACATGTACATACAAAAACTATGAGTATATATACCAAGCACCAACTGGGACAATGGTCCTCAGTTTAGTTGTCTTGGAGTTTTCCCTTAATCAGGACAGACTTACAAGGCCACTACTCAGTTCTCTCTTCCTGTTCTGTTTTCGTTTCACTACAACCAAACTACTCACTTCACCGTCAAGAAGAACCACTTCTCTGAAGGTCACCAAGAAGACGCTGCACACCATAGGATGATTAAAGAAGTAATGTCCCCCCAGAAGTAACCTCCTCACTAGTACTTATAAAAACAGTGCCTTCATCGCACTTCTCCATTTCCTCCACCCCTCCCACAGATCTCTTCACCAAAGAACTGGCACCTCTTGACCCCGAGGTAGTAGCCTCGCACCAGAAGTTCAACCAAGAGGCAGGCCTCTTTATACAAAGCATCACCGACCTCATCGAGCAAGCCGAACGAAGGCAATGCTCCAACCGACTCGCCCCCAGCTTCTACAAGGAGCTCCAGGGACCCTACCTCCTGCTCGAGATTGAGTACCTGGTAGAGAAAGCAGAGGAGAGTAGATTGGATCTTCGTGGTACTGTGGACAGACTCGATACATACAGTGGAGATCGCATTGCCTTTCTGAACAGGTTGAAAGAAGGGAGATTAGTAGGACCCTCAGGAGAGAAATGAGATGTATCGGAGATAGGAGTACAGACAGAGGGAGGCCCAAAAAGGAAAAGGGCAAAGAAGGTTTATCCATACACGACGAAAGTGCAAGTGGATCCATGTTCCCCCCTCCGCGCATCTTATCTTTTGAAGAAGGCCAAGAAGTAAGGCCTTGGGTCAGTAGGAAGCCAAGAGAAGCTCCTTGCGTATCTGTGCAGAGATAGCCACCCCCCCAAATATAATTCTTTTTCCCTTTCACCATGTCGTACGAAGAACAGCTCTACGCTCTCAGAAACCAGATGCAGGCGATGGTCGAGGAGATGAACCTCCAAGCCCAAGCATTAAGAAAGATGCAGGCAGAAAGAGACCAAGCGCAGCAGGCACTGGCAATGACCACCCTGCTGGGAGCAGGGAAAATAGAAGCATTCAAGGACCCAGGAGAATACAACGGGTCAAAAGCCAAGTTCAATGAGTGGTGGATCAAGATGAGATCCTGGCTCAGGTCGAACCCATTCTTCCTAATAAAAGCAACATACACCGACAGGACGGATAAGCTAAATCCAATTACCGGAGAACAGGAATACAACATAAAGTTGGTCAAAGGAATGAGGGCAGTGTTGTCGTGCCTAAAAGGGCAAAAGGGAGGACCCTGGGCACAATCAGAGTTGGAAAAACTCCTACAAGGAAGAACGACGTTCAAATACTGGGAAGAATTTGAAACGGAGTTCAAAGGTCTGATGAAGCCGATGTTACACTGCGACTGGGTGATGGTGAATATCACCAAGCTAAAACAAGGAAGGGACGACATCGACACCTTCCTTGCCAAGTGGCAGGCGGCCAACAACAGGGCCAATCTCAGCAACTAGCATGGAGTCCTCCTGCTCAAACAAGCAGTGTCTGACGAAATCAGACAAGAACTTTTCAGAACAGATTAATGGAGTCTGTTCATCTCCACAACCTTGACCAACATACAAAAAATTGGCAAGGCCTATGAAGCATACCGAATGTACACGGGGCAAAACATACGAAATGCCCAACCCCCTTCCTTGTCCTGACAGGCCACCTCCTCCGAGAAAACTATGCCGAAAGGAGCGTGCTTCAACTGTGGACAGATGGGGCATCTTTTGAAAGACTGCCCAAAACCCAAGATTTCTTGCCCCGAATGCAAATGGCTTGGAGGCAAACACAAGAAGGAATGCCGGAAAGGCAACCAAAACACCAGGGGTGCAAAGACATCACAAGCCCCTGAAAGAAGAAGCGCCCCAAAAGAAGAAGGGGCAACGTCATGGGAGGTTGTGGATGAAAACCCGCAGGTCACTGACCCTTGGAATGAAATCAAAGGGAAGACATTCGACCAAATGCAGGAATATTTTGTGTGCAGAGCCTTCCAACAGAAGGGGAAAGGGAAGGTGAACTGAAACCGGAAAAACGGTTTGCCAATAATAAGTATTCTTTCTTGGACTTTACAGACATCATCAATACATGGTCAGAGGCGTCTCTTGATGAGCACGGTGCAGACCAGAAATGCATGCTTGATTCCTCTTGCAATAACAAGGAAGATATGACCCCCTTTCCGGAAGAATTATTCACCAGATCAGCGAGGACCAGAGATGAGATATCACTAAAAATCAACATATCCCCTGATCAGAAGAACCATGACTGGAGCATGGCAGAAGCCCTCCTAGATAGTGGTGCTAACGTAACCTTCATTGACAAAGTATGGGCAGAAAAACACCAAATCCCCATGAGAAAACTATGGCACCCTATCTCCATCATCAACATTGATGGCACCCACAACTCCGCAGGGCGGATCATGCATGCAGCCCAAATCCAGATCGAATACCAAGGACATCGAGAAAGGATAGAGGCAGAAGTAATGGATATCACCACATTCCCCCTGGTAATAGGGTACAACTGGCTAAAGAAGCACAACTCAGAGATTGACTGGAGATCTGGGCAACTGAAGTTTACATGATGCCCCCGTTCCTGCCACATGCTCCAAGACAGAAGTGAGTTCTTGGTGACATGCGACAAGGAAGAACAAGATAATGCCTGGGTGGCATATCACATAAGAGTGGCAATAGAAAAACCCACAGAAGAAAAGAAACGTCCAGCACAACTGGTGCCGACATGCTTCCATAAATCACTAAAGGTGTTTGAGGAGAAAGACTCCAAAAGAATGCCGATAAGAAAACCCTAGGATCACGCTATCGATCTCAAAGAAACCTTTACCCCGAAGAAAGGGAAACTGATCCCTTTGGGACCCAAAGAACAAGAAGAAGTCTCGGCGTTCATAGATGAACAACTATGAAAAGGGTACATCCACCCCTCAAAATCCTCACAAACCTCGCCGGTCTTCTTCATCCCAAAGAAGGATGGATGAAAATGCATGGTACAGGATTACCGATATCTAAACGAGCACACCATGTGAAACAACTACCCACTGCCCCTCATTTCCCAGTTGGTAGACAAGCTCAAAGGAGCAAAGAAGTTCACAAAGATCGACCTCAGATGGGGGTACAATAATGTCCGCATCAAAGAAGGGGATGAGTGGAAGGCAGCCTTCATCTGCTTCAGAGGAGCTTTCGAACCCTTGGTCATGTACTTCGGGCTCTGCAACTCCCCCTCCACCTTCCAAGTGATGATGAATGAGATCTTTGCTGACCTAGAAGATGTAGTAGTGGTCTATATCGACGACCTCTTCATATTCACAAAAACGGACTCCCAGGAGGAACACAACCAGATTGTGAAAGAAGTCCTGAAGAGGCTGGAAGAAAATGACCTCTTCGCTAAACCCGAAAAATGCACATTCTCTGTGGATGAAGTAGAGTTCCTCGGAATGACCGTGGGAAAAGATGGAATTAAGATGGATGAAGAAAAGGTGGATGCTATACGGACATGGCCAAAGCCCAGGAACCTCCATGACGTACGGAGCTTCCTAGGACTTGCCAACTTTTACCACTGATTCATCAAAGACTACATATCCATCACAAAACCTCTCACCTGCCTTACTAAAAAGGACTTGCCCTTCCAGTGGCAGTCGGAAGAACAGGATGCCTTTGAAAGGCTCAAAGAAGCGTTTTCCACTGCCCCCATCCTAGCATTTCCAGATGACAAATTGGAGTACAGGTTACAAATGGACGCATCAGATTTTGCCACAGGGGCAATCCTGGAAACGAAAAAGGAAGATCATTGGCACCCAGTAGCCTTCTTCTCCCACGCCCTAAACGACACTGAATGGAACTACCCAATGTTTGATAAAGAAATGCTCAGCATCATAAGGGCACTTGAGAAGTGGCACCACTATCTAGAAGGTGCATGATTCCAGTTCGAGATCTGGAATGACCATGCAAATCTTCAGTGGTTCATGCAGAAGCAAGATCTCAACAGAAGACAAGCTCGATGGAGCCAATATTTATCTTGCTTCAACTACGTCTGGGTCCACAAACCAGGCACGGCAATGACTGCAGCTGACACGCTCTCTAGAAGAAGCGATCATGCAGAAGGAGTTGAGAATGACAACAAGGGCATTCAACTCATAACCCTGGATAAGATCCATTTGACACACATCGAAGATGATGGGGACAGAATCCTAGACCACATCCGATCGGAAACGCTACAACTTCAGGAATCGGAGGTCAACCAAATAGAAAACCAGGGAGCTGAGCTCTCAGACGACAGAGTCTTTAGGAAAGAAGGCAAAGTCTTCACACCGGAAAAGATCTGAATGACAGTAATGACTGCCCACCATGATATGCCAGTGGCCGGACATCCAGGAGTGGAAAAGACAATGAGCCTGATCCAGACTCACTACTATTGGCCAGGAATGACCAAAGACATAAAAGAATATGTGGCCTGGTGCCACACCTGTCAAAAGATGAAAACAAGAAACATGGCTCCAGCCAGCAAGTTATAACCACTGGAACTACTGAACATGCCATGGGAAGATATCTCCACCGACTTTCTCACTGATCTACCCATCTCCCAAGGCTATGATTCAGTACTTGCCATAATGGATCAATTTTCTAAAGAAGTAGAATTCATCCCCTGTCATAAAGCCATTAGTGCATTTGAAACAGCTAAGCTCTATCTAGAGTGTGTTTGGACGAACCATGGACTTCCCCGAAGCATCGTGTCAGATTGCAGCCTGCAATTTGCCGCACAAGTCATAAAAGATCTGTTCACATGCTTAGGAATAAAACCCTGCCTATCAACGGCATCTCATCCGCAAACGGATGGACAGATGGAGCGCATCATATGGGACTTACAGCAATACCTTTGGTTGTTCATTTGTGATCATCAGAATGACTGGAGTGAATAGCTGCTCATCGCTCAATTCTCATATAACTCGAAGAAGGAGGCTTCTTCCCAGAAAACCCCCTTTGAAGTCACCTGAACATACCCACCTTGCATGGGAATAGAACCCGGAACTTCTAAAGCCCCAGCGGCAGATGACCTAGCTCAGAAGATTGAGCAAACCCTTGTGGAAATGTCTGCTAACTTAGAAAAGGCTCAGGAGGCAATGAAAAAACAAGCCAACAAGCATCGATCTGACGCCCCAGAATACAAACTCGGCGATCAGGTGTTACTTGCAAGGGACAATCTCCGCTTGATGTGGGAATCACAAAAGCTCTCTGAAAAGTGGCTAGGCCCCTTTCAGATCATTCAGATAATTGGCCGGAATGCCGTTAAACTACTCCTTCCTTCACAGATAAAAATACATCTGGTGGTTAACGTATCACGGATTAAACCATATAAGGAATGACTAGATGGCCAGCCTGTTCAGAACCCAGGTCCAGTTCTGGTAACCGAGGATCGGGATGAAGAATATGAAGTCGATTTCATAGTAGACACTCGCAAATGAAGGAACAGATGGGAATATCTGGTGCATTGGCACAGATACCTTGAAGAAGACCGCACTTGGGAACCTGAGAAGAATCTCACCCACGCCAAAGAGGCAATAGTGGAATTTCATGAGAAAAACCTCAAGCTCCACCTACGTGAGGCCTTTTACGAAAACTTCGGCTTAGAAAATCCTTACAAAACCCTCTTCGTTCGCACTGTCACCTTCGCATCCCTCCCAACCACCCAATAGGGTCTTTGATGGCACTTGAAGACCATAAGAAGGGAATGGTGTTACGAATCTAAAAAAGTCTTGACGACTTAGATGTTTTCTTTCACTTTCCGATGATATAAGCCAGGTCACATGACTAACCTTGTGACACATCACACAACGATGAAGATCACATGATCTAGAAGAGACTGAACCCCTCGCACCACTAGCCTGTTCCCTCTTCCCTTATACATGGGGCACTGCCCTTTAATATCCGTCCTGTGCTACAAGCACCGACATCAGAAGTCACGACGTACACAAGTATTTAATCTCTGTTCTCTTCTCTTCCATTTCAGAAGGCACTGCCTTTTATTGGCTCTGAAGACCCTTGATGCATGACGCATCCTCATGTTATACTTATTGCCCAATGGCAGATTATGCTCTTATGGTACGACTTTTAGAAATACATTTATGGTAGTTATGTCACAACATGTACATACAAAAACTATGAGTATATATACCAGGCACCAACTGGGACAACGGTCCTCAGTTTGGTTGTCTTGGAGTTTTCCCTTAATCAGGATAGACTTACAAGGCCGCTACTCAGTTCTCTCTTCCTGTTCTGTTTTCGTTTCAAAGATCATCTGATCTAGAAGAAACCAAATCCTTCGCGACAAAGTGTCACACCCTTGGGCACCACTAGCCCATTTCACTCCTTCCTTATATGTGGGGCACTGCCCTTTAATCTCTGTCCCATGCAACTAGCACCAACATCAGAAGTAAAGACATACATGAGTATTTAATCTCCATTTACTTCTCTTCTATTATAGAAGGCACTGTCTTATTAGTTCTGAAGACCCTTGATGCATATTGCATCCTCATGTTATACTTATTGCCCAATGGCACATTATGCGCTTATGGTATGTGTAACAGCTCGTTACTTTCATGCTTCAGACTTAGAAGCAATGGCAAAGACCAGTATAGACACAACACCACGCCCATTATGATTTCCTTTATCTTTAACCTCTATTGATGATCTTATCTTATCTTGGCATTCTCCGATATCTTATCTGATACTGCAGGATTGCGGGATTGATCTTATCTGAAGGGACTTAGAAGTTTTCTCCTTGTCTTGGACTCTCTCTCTTTTCATTTGCACTCACTGACATATGGTAAATCCGATCTAAGATACAGATCTCATCTAACCATATCAGTCAGCACTGCTCCATTATGTTCTCACACTTATCTCTGTCTCTTCCATTCTATGCCCTATGCCAAACATGCTTTATTAATCTCCACTTTCTATTTCTGATATCTTGGCTATGCTTTCTGATAGAACTTTCTGATGTACTTATCACTTCTCACGCACAGCCCAGATAAGCAGTGCCTCAATTAGGGTAGTTACACAGCCATGTACAGCCACTTACTATACATATATAAACCTAAGGAACTCAGCTGGTAACCCCAGTCTTGTTCACTTGGAACTTTCACCTAACAAGCGGATAAGCAGCCAAGTAGCTCACTTGCTATCTAAGGGAGAGCCCTAACCCAGTGTACCCCAGTCCATCTCTCATCTCCCTTGCTCCATGTTGAAGGCTCCTACTGGCAACATTGTCAACTGGTCTGATGACTCGCTAGTAGAGGACAAAAACAATAATGACATGACCTGGGAAGCCAAGGCCACAGAACACAAGTACTGAAGCGAACCTAACACTGAGGACTTCTGTAGTGCGAGGGATTTTTACATGGAGCAAGGGAGATGAAGGATGTGGACCAGGGTACACTATGTGAGGGCTCTCCCTTATATAGTGAGTGAGGGGAATGGACTGAGTGAGCTACCTGGCAGCTTATCCACTTGTTAGGCAAAAGTTCCAAGTGAACAAGACTGGGGTTAACAGCTGAGTTCCTTGGGTTTATATATGCATATGGTGAGGCTGTACATGGCTGTGTAACTTCTCTAATTGAGGCACTGCTTATCTAGGCTGTGTGTGAGAAGCGATAAGTACATCAGAATATTCTATCAGAAAGCATAGCCAAGATAACAAGAATAGAAAGCAGAGATTAATAAGGCATGTATGACATGAGGCATAGAAGAGAAGGGACGGAGATGAGTGTGAGAGCATAAAGGGCAGTGTTGACTTATATGGTTAGATGGGATCTGTATCTTAGATCGGATCTGCCACATGTCAACAAGTGTGAAAGGAAAGAAGTCTGAGGCAAAGAGAAACTTCTAAGTCTCTTCAGATAAGATCAATCCCGTAATCGTGCGATATCTGATAAGATACCGGAGAATGCCGAGATAAGATAAGATCATCAATAGGGGTCAATGAGAGAAAGGAAATCATAATGGGCAAGGTGTTGCGTCTATGCCGGTCTTCACCATTTCTTCTAAGTCTAAAGCATGAAAATAGCAAGCCATTACAAGTACTGTATGAAGGTGCACAAGGAGGAAGCTGCAAGGAAGAAAGCCAAGGAAAAGGCCTGACAGAAGGCCAAAGTGGAGGCCAAGGCCTGAGTAGAGGCCAAAGAGGTGGCAAGGAGAGCAGCAATAGAGACAGAGGTGCAGAGGCAGACAGAGAATGCAGTGGGGAAGAGAGCAGAGGAAGTCCAGACCCAACAAGGAGGGCCAGAGGGGAAGTGAAGCGAACCTAACAACTCGGACTTGCGAGTGCGAGGAACCTTACGTGGAGCAAGAGAGACGTGGACTGGAGTACACCGTGTAAGGGTTCTTCCGTGGACTGGGGTGCACCGTGCAAAGGTTCTCCCTTATATAGAGGAAAGGACGTCCTGCGTCAAGAGAGGAAAGCGTCCTTTGATATCCA
>JBBPTS010000099.1:16288-37093 GCA_038094235.1 Fistulinella staudtii | reverse complement strand
TCCTATGTTCCCATATCCGCCTGTATGCATCCCGTTAGTAGCGAAATCCCTGAAGATTCATGTTAAGTACCTTTTTTCTGGGTCGGTTTGAATTATCTGTTGAGCAGTGAGGAGAACTATCTCTTGGAAACCAAGAACAAATATATCCGGCCTTTGCAGCCAATGTTAGCGGAACCACGCCACTCGATGGGAGAGCTTACTCGACAAAGTCTATACAGATCAATCATTCGCCCTTCACGTTAACTATTGGCTAATCTGACTTACTGTCTCGGGGAAGTAACCAGGGAGTCAAACTTTCAGATGGAGGCTATATGTTGCATGTTGGCTTCAACAGAAATGAGATAGTATTGTCTGATTTACCCTGCCATTTACATTCCACGTGCCGACGAATATCGTGCACGGTTGGGTGGACGAATATTCCGATATTCTGGCAGGTTTGAAGGTTAGCACCAACGACCACTATTACTCCCAAGTGCCTGACCGTTGGTTTAGTGCCTTCCGGACCATATCATGGACGGGATCAAATATGTTTACTTGCGTCTGGTTGCTAAGATTTCCCTGTTACTTTTATAAGCCCAGTCAAAAAGAAAGGAGTCAAAAAACATACGAGGAACATGTCAATTGCAACTTGTTTGTTCTTGTCCTGAAAATTATTGATGTACGCTCTTGACACGCTTTTCGTTGCATCGGAGAGCACACCTTTGTGGAAAATCACTACGTGCTGTTTGAAACGATGAACTTGTGCCTACCGGCGAGCGTCCGTTTACCAGTCCGTGTAAAACTCGTATTGAGCGCACCAGTACCAGCGTATATACGTGATAGCGCGTCACCGTTTTCCGCCCAAAGTTCCCTGTGGTGCGCCCATAGAGCGTTGGACTGTAGCCACTCGCGATGGACAAGGCCAAGGAACTGCTCGATCGCTTTGCGTGAAAGGATATCTTGTACGAAATTGGTTCGATCCAGGCTAAATCAGAAGACCTCAATGCGAGATAAATGACATTCGAATCCAAGTTACCAATCTAGACAATTCGTCCTAAATACACCATGTTGTTCCGTGATCCTCTCACACGTTGAGGCATCAGTTAGCGTGAACCCGAAGCGATCCATGTGATCAGCAATATCTTCCATATGTCTTTGGATCATAAGAGTTTGAACACGTGATGATGTAGTTGGCTTACCCAAGCTCTCTTACAATGCTATCGTGACCACAGATCCTAACAGCATTGTGAAAGTCATAGTGCGTGATGCCAAGCCGGTCACCCCAAATTCCTTTGGCCTGGTATAAATGTTTTGCGTATGCTGTAGTTAGAGTGGCTTCATTTTCTTTGGTGCCAAGCAGATTGATCGCATGTATTTCCTCGTATTCATCTATGAGATGTGCAAAATGGCGCTCAAAGGCCGGTTGTGATGCTTGTGGGCGGGTTATTTGAATGCGTTGGCCAAACGTTTGTATGCCCTGTTGTTCCCAAAACACTGCCCTCGAAAGTGAGGCACAAAATAGAAGTGAAATGAAGAGGGCATACAAGGTACGCTTCCTCGAACTTGGGTATAACTTACGGTATGTTGATCTGTGCACAGGATGGTTTCCGTCTGTGGGCTTGCTTAAAGACAGGGAATAGTAAAATGATCGCTTCTACACTCGCCTCTACAAAGTTTGCGGTATTTCCATCGTCATCGACGCCACGGGTGTTGAAGCGGGTACCTGCTCTTTTCCACCCGAGGCGTGATATCAGCGATAACGTGGCAATCATAGGAGCACCATTGACAGGTGGTGCAGGCAGGGCCATCGTAGACACACCCACGTATCCCTGGATGGTGAGCACCTAGACATGACAGCATTCATATGTCACTGAACAAAAAAACAAGTGGTGTTACGCACAATGAATTGGCACCGATCGAAATCTTGACGTTCGTATGGATCAAGCTTCTCCCTAAAATCAAGTAAACTTCGGACAATGTACTCGTTCCACACAAACTGCTCATTAAAGACCGCAATGTCGTATTGGACATGGCTATCCCGAGACAGGCGTCGAGCGAATCGCGTTGATAGGTCCCATTGTAGCTCCAAGGCGTAGTAGAATGAACCAGAAGACAGGATCTTTGTAAGTGGCATGCATGGATGTTCAAAGACCACGTTCGAGCTAAGGTTCTGTAAATACGCTTCTCTAGGAGATGCCGTGTCCATGTTGTCTGGATTAACGAGCGAGTCTTGAGAAGAGGAGAAGTCGTCCCATGACGACGACGTCAGACAATAGAACCGAACCTCCTGGATCCTGGCAACTTTCTCTGGCAACGATTGAGATGGGCGAGTGTTCCCTACTTCAGTGGCTGTTGTGATGACAGCGAGAAATATGTCTAGTGGACCTGATAAGTATACACCACGATACATTGGTGTACACGTACGCACCATTTTCCACTGAAATGAGCCCCAAGCATCCTTTTACAGCACGATGTGTTAACCTGATTGCACTGCTAAGATCCAACTGATCACCAGGTAGGAACTCGACTACGACCTGACTGGTGCTGGCCGATGCTGCGCGAAATACAAGAGCTTTGTGTGGCTGGCCCAGTCTCTGCGCACGAGGGTCTGTCAATAGATAGAGTTTTCGTGGGTCATGTCCAAGGTAAAGATGCATTTGTCAGGTGTGAGTCGGGTCCAACCAGGCAGCTCGAAATCAAATTTAGCGTTTTTTTAAAGTTCCCAAGCTAGAGGCCGAGACTTTGACGGTGCCAGTATATCATATACAAAGCAAAAGCTCATGACGGGGATAACATTGATATGCTACTCATTCATCTACAGAGAGATTACGGACAGAGCTCGGCCTTCGTCTCGTTGGAAGCGTGGCATTACCATCCATGATCCGTCTAGAATCATCCGGCGAACGTCGAGACAGCCGGTGCTGTTGAGAGAACGTAGGATCATCCTCGGGCTGAGAAAAGTGACCAGAGGTTCTCGGGCTACGCGGAGGAGGTGAGAGAAAGGGCGAGAGTGGGGATGATGCCAAAGGTGATAACGGAGTAGGGGCTGAGGTTTTTGATGAAGGAATGATCAACCCGTTTGATTTGTCCTTGGAAATGACGGAAAATAGGGATTTGAATAGCGAAGACTTGGATCGTCGAGTACCAGCAGAAGATGAAGCAGAAGATGAATCCACGACGCCTGGTGATGTCATTCAGTCTGGGCATGAGCATGTGGGGGAAAAAGTACCGGACGAAGTGGGGAGAGCGTTGTCGTTAGCGCTCAAACTAAGGAATAAAAACAAAGGGACCAGCCAGACGCAAATTCCAAAGAAGGTTGCCATGTCTGTGAAAGCAGGCGAGTCAGAGATGGTGCCACGGTGCCTGTAGGTCTGCCTGGCGTTGCGAGCAAGGCGAGAGAAATGGATGAACCACATAAAGTGATTTACGATGGCCATAATGCAGGAAGCAACGAACGAAGGAGATGAGAGGGAGATGAGAGGCCAGTGAGTAGAAAAGTTTTGCAAGTAGACTACATGACAGGCGATGGAGAACAAGGTCTGGAGCAAGGGGAGCGAGTCGGTGACATAAAGCAAGAGGTGCAAACCGATGATAGCCTAGAAGGAAGTGAACAGGATGCGCCACAGGGAAATCAACGGACGGACGTAAGAGCCTCTCTGGCCAATCAGCTTGGCAAGACGGGAGTGTTCTTCAATTAATTCTGAGAGGTAGAGCAGTCCGCTGGCTTTGAGATCGATCAGATGGGCAAGAAGGCGAGAAGGAAGGATGGACGAACCTAACGAGAGGGTCACGAATACAAACGCGGCGAGGGCGGCGACATAGCTGAGACAGACGTTACCAAGTGACGATGACGGGACAGACAGAGACAGACCCGAGGTAGTGCAACAGCGGCATTGAGGCAGACGACAAGTTTCTAAAAAGAGTCTATTGCAACGTGTGTATGTCACTGGCAAGTTGTACGATAGGCGCGAAGCAGAACATCGCCCCCAGATGGAAACGGACGAGTGCATTAAAACCTTCTTGTCTCGATCTCGGCCCTCGCCATTTAGTGACACAGCGTCGTGTGGTTTGGCTGTGCACTTGGGTTAAGATGGGACTGGGAGAGAAACAAGGGCGAACCCATGGCCGAGGTATCCCATGCCTGGATTAGGGCAGGCCATCCTCCCGCCCTGTCTCCGGTTTCTTATATATCCTCTGAGCGGGCCCGTCCCTGCCTGCCATTTCCCCGATGCAGCCGCCGAAGTCTGCCGTTCCCGACTTCTACTACGCCCTATTCGCCTTTTATGAGCCCGCGCTGAGCCTCATCGGCTTCATCGGCACTCTCTGCGATCCCGAATCGGTAATCTTCTTCCCCTTTCCTCGTTCCTCATCTCATGTCCTACCTAGACACATAACACCCAAGCACCGTGGCCGTCAGATAACCCCCCTCCACCCACCCTTCCAAAGGCATCTATCGTCACCGTCATACAACTCGCCCATGTCTGCGCTCTCATGGGCCTCGTCAACATCTTCGTCCTCACAGCCATCAGAAGGCAGCTTGCTTCCCAGCCCGCTGTTCAGGAAAAGATCGTTAGAGCGTTGTTGATCCCTCTCCTCATCGGCGATGTTGCTCATCTCTTCGTCACATTGTGGGCTTTGGGTGATGATCGTTGGGATGTCGCTCAATGGAGTCCGATGCTATGGGCGACAGTAGTCTTGGGCGTCAGTTTGATGGTACCCAGAATCATGTGGCATCTCGGTATTTGGCGGTACGTAGATGCTAGGGATCGCGCCCCTCCGTACCCTGGGGGCTCCCAACTAAATTCACAGCAAGAGAAGACGTGAAAATTTATTCTTTATCTATTTAACCTACATCACTATACAGCCCATTCTTTCCAACAGCCAAAGCCAATATTTACCGGATACTAGGTGCACAGGGTATTTGTATTCGTCCTCCCTTCGGTTCGAAAAGCTTTCTTGTACATACGCTGTAGTCAGTAGGGGCTATTCACAATGCTTGACATGCTCATCGGAGCAAGTGATGTTCTCGTTGGCCTCTTCAAGTTCTTCTTATTGATTGCCAAAACATTGTTCTCCAGTGCAACAATCTGAAACATCGATTGAACGGAAGCTTGTTTCAGTGACAGTTTCGCTTACAATCTCCTTGTCATCTCCGAACTTGAAGTTGTCCTGGACCACACTGTCCTCGTATTTCTTGATCTCATACTTGTCCAGTTGCCCCTTTTTGACCTTCTTAAAGTCCCAAGCTATCACGTATTTCCCCGTCGACGTGACTATCGCATTTTCTTCTTGCCCTTCCCCTTGGTTAAACCTAGCAATAGGTGTATTTCTGTATTGCCTGACCCGCACTTGAAATCGTACTTACCGAGCAGGAGAAAAACTAATTTCATGGTTCATGTATGCAACATGTTCTGCGCGCAATGTAAGGCGTCGTGGCATCGGCTTTGCATTTGCAGGGAAACTGCGGTCAAACCCAAGAGATCCCGCATATCTGCCGTCACCAATAAGAGTATCGATAAGGAGCAAGTAGCCTTTCGTCGTCGCGACTATCCACCGCCCATTGGCAGTGACGTCAACACCAACGATAGGATCCCCAAGAGGTGGTAAAGCGGTTTTTGCATTCTTGCCAATGCAATCGAAAAGCCTGATGTCGCCTTTTTCGCTTCCTACAGCGACTTTACCGGCGGCCGTGGTCGCGAGGCCCGAAAATTTGTTTTTGCTGGCGTACTGCTTATACTGGCTATCAACCATCTTGGTTCCAGAGATACGGGGGTCGATACGGAAGAGCGCGTTGTGCGATGCACCAACAAGTGTCTGCTCTCTGGTAGTTTGCGCAAATTTGTTATCCGGTGCCATATGATCGACCGTAATGTCGTCGTGGACTTTCCACTCTTCTACAACTTTCCCGCGTTCAATATCCATGCTGTACAGCGAGTGAGGGTCGGAAGGATTCATTAGGACCATTTTCGTGTCTTGGTCATGCAACATAACCTTTGACGTTGATCAGCCTGTTTTATATAGTGTCTAGAGGTGAATTCACTTCTCGAGGCCTGAATTCCTTCCCTTTCGTGGTCGATATCTTGCTTATGGTAGCAAAATACTTCACCTGGTTGTCGCCTGTGTGAGAGAAGACACCGATATTGTTTCCCCGAACAACGTATGAACGATCGCCTTTATACCCAACTGTCAACATCGAGTTGCGCTCTCCAGATAACCTTGGAACAGAAGATGTGTCTTCTTCCACTTCTTCCTCTTCGTCGCTTGGCTCTAAATTAATCAGGGACATGAACCTGCTTCTGAGGAGTAAAACAACTACCTTCATCAGGATCAAGTTCGGACGAGACCTCCTCCTCGTCCTCCTCTTCATCTTCTGCGTCACGCATCACCACATCTTCAGAATTGGAACTTATAACATATGCTTGCTCGTCCGGCTAACGCAAGGTCAGAGTGTGTTATCAAATGATGTTGTGCTTAGCGCACCTTGATTTTAGTCCAGGGCATCTGATGTAGCGTTTCCCACGAAGCTTTAGTAAAGGCTTCCTTAAACCTTTCATAACCCTCCAGGGAGGTGAGCTGCAGTGCCCAGCTTCCGTAGGTTCCTCCAACGTTATAGTTCCAAGTGAGGGAATGTGTCTGTTGAGACCATCGAGGATTCATGTCGGAGGCGATCTTGTGCATTATTAGATCGCCCTCATTGCAACTTGCGGCAACCCAATAATCATACTTATTGGATGTGCGTTCGACAATTTTGGCATCAACGACTTCATCATAGGCGGACACGAATTCGTCGGCCTCCAAGTCCCAGGAAAAAAAATAAGCTTGAACCTCGGCAACTTCTGTTAAATCCGCACTGCGCCGGACAGGCCTAGCGACCTTTCTTGGGGTAGAAACAGATTGCTTAGCAGCTACAACATCTTCTGCGGTTGCCGGATTGTCAGTCTCCCGCCGAGTTACTACAGGTTTGTCTTTAGCGGCTTTTGCCTTGCCAATCTTGGGCGTAGGAGACCTGAAAGGGATTGGTTATGAATGCGAGTTTATCATCATCATTGGAAGGTGCTCACTTCCAAATAAATTGCTCCAGTTCTGAGTCACGGACGTTGTCTGCACTTGCTTTATACTTGCGCTCATACATGGCACGGTACATGCAAGTTTCAAAGAATGCGCGCGTGGGCTCATTCGTCTCCTCTGTCATGAGAAACTCGTAAAGTTCATCCACATCACCATCTAGATCACGCCAAACGAAGGAAGCTTCTTGTTGGGTTTCTCCGGGACCTGGCCGGAACTCGAGCTCCTGACTAATAAGGAAGACCTTCTCTTCGTCGGCTGGGGCACGGTAAATGAAGCTCGACCAAGGTGTGCCATGACATACTTTCGTCTTCGTCCTCTAGCAATTCTTGATCTCCTTCTTCGTACACTCGGGTAATAACAAGTTGGAAGTTGTGCTCGAGAGCAGGGACCCGCCTTATGGTGGCAATTGCCTCGTTGTAACTGCAGACGGGATGTGTAACTGACTGATGCGCACGAAATGAAAAAGTGACAGCATACATGCATTCCCTGGAAGATCGTACGTTTCCTGGTCTGACTAGATATAACTGGCCGGATTCGATTTTGACCACTTCAGCGGCATTGGGGTCCTCTGTAGCAAGCAGTGAGTCAGGTGGGCGATGATCAGGGTCCGCTCGCGCTTACGCCAGACTTTACTAAATACTTTTTTTTGATATGTCAGTCTGGATGCTACGTCTAACGGCTTATCGCAACTTACGACTTTTGAAGAGGTTCATTGTGCGAGGGAGAGGAGTGATCTATGTGTGCATGATGCCGCGCGCTGTGACAGACACGTTACTTGGCTCGACCGTGACACCCATCGTTCTTTAATTGGTCTGCCATGTCCACCAACGCAGGTTAGTCTCCGCCCATTCAGCCTTGTCTCGTCTCACCTCTGCTCAGAAAAGATTTCTACGCCTTTCCAGAGGAATCGCTCGCTTAACCTGACCCAAGTAAGCCTCTCCCATCTCTATCTCATTCCCTGCCATGCCTCTCAAGAACACCTCCCCGACTTCGACAACCATATCCGAGTCCCCTGTCGGTACCAGCTTTCAGCAGGTCGATGACCTTGCCGTGCGTGCCCATGCTTCTGCTGGATTCCTTGCCGCTCGCAAGACAACCATAAGGTCGGACCCCGCCCTTTTGACGTGTTTTGATGTGATGGACAAACAACTCTATGACCTTTGGGTGCCCAAGAACTGATTGTCTCTGTAGAGCATGGTCTGGTCTTGACCTGTAGTACATAACAGTAATTGTGTAGAGCTCCACTATTTACGTAAATCACATTTCTCGCGGCTGTCCTTGAACCGGAACGACGACCATCATGGTGCTCAGACTCAAACGTGCTAGTCGTTCGCCATCGCCATTCTCCTGGGATTCACTGACACCCCCACGTCATGGTGTGATACTATCAGATGCACAGGTAGCAGAACTATCCTCTCCTCCAACGTCATGGCTTTCCGCACGCGACATGAAGATCTTTGGCGTTGAACCACTGAGATCAGATCTCGGCATTGTACGCTGCAGCGATTGCGACAAGCCAGTGCTACGGAGTGCCATCTCTGATCATGCGAGTGAGTTTCATTCGCCCGCTCCTCACCGGCCTTCCATGCTCATGTCGTGACAACAAGCAAACTGCAGTGACATACGGTCAGGCAAGAAATGGGTCAAGAGCAAATCAGCAGATGGTGAAAGTACTAACTAATCCCCTCTTCACTCGCCACGGTGGATTAACTCACATTTTGGCGCTTAATTTATCTATCAGTGGAATTGAAGAGGGGCAAGAAGCGCGGGGTGGACGGTGAAGAAGGAGACGACCCATCTGAACCGAGCAAAAAGAAAACAAAGATCACAAAGGGGCGGACGAAGGGGCCGGTGGATTACGATAAACAGTGCGGTGTAATCAACGACAAGGGCCTCCCATGTTCACGTTCGCTCACTTGCAAAGCACACTCAATGGGAGCAAAGCGGGCGGTGCAGGGACGATCGAAACCATACGACGAACTGCTGCTCGAATGGAATCGAGCTCAC
Organism: Fistulinella staudtii; assembly: GCA_038094235.1. NCBI lineage: Eukaryota > Fungi > Basidiomycota > Agaricomycetes > Boletales > Boletaceae > Fistulinella > Fistulinella staudtii. The sequence goes on along the minus strand of JBBPTS010000099.1, from coordinate 28,039 downwards.
AACCCTAATTGGGTTGAGCCGGTGAAAAAGGAGACCAAGGCGGAGAAGAAGGAGAAAAGGGAAAAGGAAAAGGCGGAAAAGAAAAGACTCGCAATGGAGGCTGCAATCGCTTCGGGCATGGATCCCAACAAGGCTACGACAAAGAAGGCGCCAAAGAAAGCTCAGGTGGCCCCGGCGACAAGCCGGTTGGAAGGCGACGATGCAGCGGAGAATGTAGACGATCTTGATTCAGAGGCAGAGGTCGAGTCATTGGTAAAAGCAGTTCAAGATGCCCAGTCGAAAGGAATCGTGGGCGTTCCTCTTGCTACACCAAGCTCGGAAAGTTCGTGGTTTGTAGTGAGACGGGAACGACTGAGGAATTGTCGAGAGTTGCTGGCGAGTGCTCTAGCTCCTAGTACTGCGCGCAATGGGATCGCTGCTGGGGTGAGCACCAGCATCACGATTAGTTGACGCTCAGTGTGGCCTTGGTTGCGTGAATAAATACATACCCTTTCTTTAACCCGGACTTCCACACTACTCGAATGGTTCACTTGCGGATCAATGAGCGAGAGCCTAATCCGAACTCTCTTGTAAACTTCATCACGGTCTTGCCAGCGGCCAATTCCATTGTAGAGGAGACTGCTCGTCAGGTCCTTCGGGCCCTCGCCGCTCAGGTGAAACCAATCATGAAGACGCATGGATTCGTCGTGAACAGTCTCGAAGAGGCGCGATCTATTCACAATAGACAAGAGCTCTGCTAAAATTTGACTCTAGTACGAGTATAACACGGTCTTTGCGGGACGCAACTGGAATCATGGTGAAACCATAGGTATCCCTTTCTTCGTCTTGGCGTAACAGCTAGCTTGCATTGGACTAAATGCGTGACTTTATAAGAGCTCGTCTTACGATCATCTACGGGATCCTTGCTCTCCACCCATTGGCTGTTGAGTACACTCTGCCACGAGGTATTTCTTCCCTTTGACTTGCGTAGTATATCCCTGACTGATGGTCTTCCGCTAGTTGGCCCACATCAAGGTTAACCAGTAGTCATCTTTCGCAATTGTAGAAAATGACGTGGTGTCTTACGCAGCACATGAACCATGGCCCCGCGTTTCAAAATCTTTGGCACCAGCTCCAGCAAGAGGTACGAGTTCTTCAAGCCAAGGGATACTACGGGGACGGTGGATATCCTGTTCCTTCCTTTTGTCTACAACGCCCTGACCTTCTTTCCTTCGTGCCCTAGGCTACTGGTCATCCGGTAACAGGCTGGCTGACTCCGCTAAAATTGCGGGGGAGGGTATCGAGAAGGGTGAGCTTCCCGAGTATATGGTGATGTTCCATTTTCCTGCAAGTTGATTCTACTCAAACTGAACAAATCAGTGCGGTGGCGCTCACTCAAGAGCACGACCTGTTTCATGTCGACCACGCAAACTCAAGGGTTCACAGATACCCAAGAAGCGGAAAGCAGGCACACGTGTAAATTCAAGCGCATTCAATTCGATCGGAAAACCTTTGAACGAAAACCTCCAAGGGGAGAGCAAGTTACAAGGTATTGGGTTCCGAAAGAAAGCTAGAAGGTCAGCGCGCATCTTCCTTGAAGTCCTTGCGACTGTCATGGTAGTTGCAGTAAACGAGCGAGAGAGGAGCGCGCATTGGCCGCTGAGCAACGAGTTAAAGCTCTTCAACGTGGAATGTCTTCCACAGTACTTCCCGTGTCACTGATCGCAGGATCCGACTCGGAGTCTGAGGATGAGAGACGGGACTCTGAGACAGATTGCGATCGTCGTCGTACATTATTAGAGGTCATCGAAGAGAAGGATTTGCACGCACTCAAAATTATGGCGCTTGAAAACATGCAACATTTCTTATTGCCGACTGCCGGGTCTTCCGCAACGTGTGGAGATGCGTATGACAACTCTACTGGTATACGGAGCAACGCCGTTTCAGGCGGACGGGCAACCTCGCAGATCAGAACAGCCTTGTGCGACACAACCTCCACACGGCCGGCAAAGAAACAGAAAACTTCGCAGCCTAGGCTTGATTTTACCTCCCGCAGCATTTTCGCGTTCTCAGGAACAATGAAAGTGGAGCCGGATAGCCCATGGGATTGCATGGTCTGTACGCTGTGAGTACGGTTTCTCCTCTCGGCTTGAAGTTTTTTGAGATGGAACCCCTGATTGCCAGCGTCAATAAATCAAACCATCTTGCATGCTCTGCATGTGGCACTCCGGGTGGAAATTTAAGATGGACTGGTGACAAGCGATCAGCGTCGTAAATACAGGTCTGCTAGCTACATACTTTGTGCCTCCTCCGATTCAATAGACTTTAATGAGGGTCACGTGCTGGGATCTGAGCAGACTGAGGTGCGGCCAGGTCGACTTGCTTCTTGCACCACAACCCGAACGTTTGAAACTACCATTAACGTAGTCCTCATCCTCATAATTGACAGCCACATTGCCTTGGGTACCCACCGTTCTACACAGCCTGCAAACTCGACCTAACACCGTCGAGTATCCATGGCACAGCCCAGCGAGGAATATCTCGCAGTTCTCAAGGCTTCCTATGACTACGAACCACAGTCCGAAGACGAAGTAGCAATCAAAGAGAACCAGATCGTGTTCCTTCTTGAGAGGACCGACGAGGAGTTGGGTCCATCCTTGCATCTTTCTATTACCGTGTTTGACAGGCATCTTCATCTGATTAGCTGGTGGAAGGTGAAAATCAAAGGTGATTCACAAGACGAAGATAGCCCTTCGGGCCTAGTCCCTGCAGCTTATGTGGAACAGGTGGGTTTTTTATGCCTTCCGTAACTCAGTGATCAAACAGGATTGTCATGCAGGCGGAGTACACTTCCATAGCAAAGGCACTATATGATTACGACGCAGCCGCTCCGGGGGAACTTTCTATTAGAGAAGATGAGGTTCTCATGGTTTTCGAGCGTGAGGATGAATGGATGCTTGTGCAAAGTCGGAAAGAGGGTGGTAAAGCTGGCTTTGTACCCGGGAACTACATCGAAGAAGTGAGTTTTCATTTCGATATAGAAATACTTATTTATGGCTCTCAAGTCTAGCGGAGAGGAACAAGTGCAATCCCCCGAACCAGAGCCAGAGCCAGAGCCAGAGCGGGTGCCACCGCCCATCGTTCGCCCTCAGATTACTCCTCCATCGGTTAGTTGTTTACTTTTGAAAATACCATTTCTTGCTGACAGTATCGTAGCCCAAACCTCCCCCGCGCCCTATTAGTGTATACGTGGATCCCGCGGATCGTGTCGCTCAAACCCCTGTCAAAGCGCAAGCTGACCACATTAGGACATGGGCCGTGGCTGAAGTAGATAAGAAGGGCAAGAAGAAGAAGGGCACCCTTGGCATTGGGAATGGGTCACTTTTTTTCGCAAGCGAATCGGACAAGGTATGGCCCATTTCCTTTCGGACAATGGCCATTTATTTATATTCTTTCTAGACGCCTGTGCAAAAGTGGGATACTCTAGATGTCGAGGACTTCACGATTGAACGGCACAAACACATTCTCATCGACATGGGAGGTAGGAACCCGACGAAGTTGCACTTCAATGTGGGCAAGGAAGAGGTAGCAGAAACGATCTTGACCAAGCTGGATGATTCGAGAAAGCTGGCTATCTCCAATGCCAAGGCTATGCCGGAGGCTGCCAGTATGGAAATGCGCCATCGATCAGCACTTACTCCTCCACCTCACCCTGTGGAGAGTGGTAGCCCGTCGAAGAAGAATGGTGTGTCCGTGAGGTTCACGGAAAAATCTCCGGAGATAATCCCTCCGAGAGAGCCCTCAGACGACGGTGAATTGGAGGAAGGTGCTGGCACTGACGAACAGCAAGGCGAATTTGCAGTTGCATTATACGACTTTGAAGGCACTGGTCCTGATGAACTTTCGGTCCAGGAGGGTGAACGATTATGCATCATTGAAAAAGAGGGAGAAGAGTGGTGGAAGTGTCGGAATGACAATGGCAATGAAGGTGTGGTGCCTGCTTCATACCTAGAGGTGGGTATTGTCGTGCGACATCCGACGATCCCGTTTAACGGTTATGCAGTCGCTAGGTTCTGCCAAGCCTGAAGATGACAGCAGTCGGACACGACAAGAGCAAGAACGTGCTGAGACCGAGAAAAGGGAGTGGAAGCAGGTCGAGCAAGATCGGGCCAAGGCTGTAGTGGAGGTACAAAAGAAACGTCAAGAGAAGGAGCGTGCTGAGACCTCGAGGAAGCAACAAGATGCGTCCAAGCGGACACAACCAAAGACCGAGAGTGAACGAAGTGTCTCCGCGTACGATGGTTTGTGTTTTGCATGGGTCTCCTCTGACCGTTCTCTTCAGTCGCTCGCGGTCCTCAGTCAGCAATTCATCGCGGGATTCTTCATCTGCACGCGCCTCCAGTGAACGTAAGAGTACGTCCTTTATGATTTTTTAATTTCATTCATCCGACTGATCTGAGCAGCCGCGCCTCCACCGGAGTCGACGAGGATCTGGCACGATCGGAGTGGTCAATTTCGTGTTGAAGCTGCACTTCTTGGATATGCCGATGGAAAACTCAGATTACACAAGGTCAACGGTGTGGTAATCGAAGTCCCGTCTGAGAAGATGTCCGTCGAAGATATGCGATACGTCGAGCGTTTGGCAATGAAACCATCTGGTTCTGCAGGAGCAAGTGTTCCATTGCAAGCTACCAACGACGACGACGACGAGCCTTTGGCACTTAAACGACCTCCTGAGCCTATGAAACGCGAGCGTGTTTCGCCACAGAAGAAAGGTCCTCAAATTGACTGGTTTGAATTCTTCCTGTCGGCCGGCTGTGACGTCGACGACTGTACACGCTATGCACATTCATTCGAGAAGGATAAGATTGACGAGAGCTTGCTCCCAGATATCACTGAGTCTACCATGCGCTCGCTCGGTCTTCGCGAGGGGGACATCATTCGTATCAATAAGGTCATCCAACAGAAGTATGTTAAGCCCCAGACTCTACCATCAGACCATTTGGCTAGCGATGAAGAACTTGCAAGGCGACTACAAGAGGAGGAAAATGCGAAAAAGCCTATCAACCCAGCTCCGAATCTCTTCGCAGGACCGGGTGGTGTTTTAAAAAACAATACGCAGCGCCGTGGAAGACCCCAACCAAGCAAGGCTGGGCCTCCATCTGCTGTTGATTTGGACGCCATTGGGACTGCGTCTGAGCAAATCAAACGCTCAGGCTCTCCGCTCGTTCGTACTAGCAGCCCCGCTATTGCATCCCCCACCCAACCCCCCCAGCGATCCAGTTCTGCTATGGCGACAGTCACTGGCTTTGACGATGACGCATGGACGAATAGGCCAGGCTCAAAGCCTCCCACTCTTAATCCCACTCTACCCGCTAGCGTACCTCCCCCAAGATCACAGTCAGTACCCCCAGAGCCCCCGGCGCCCCCAGCCCTCCCCCAAAGAACAACGATTAACGAGCCCGATTCGCTCGCGAAAGCTCCAGAAGCCGATATATTTGATCAATTAACGCGTCTTACGAAACTAAGGGAAACTCAGGCCGCTCCTCCTATTGCTCTTACCCCTCCATCTGCTCCTCTTACGACTTCGCCACTAGTTATCTCGCCCCCACCAAGTTATAACAATGGACTTGGTATGGGGACGTCCCCTCTACCGATTGGGCAGCATGTGCAGAATCAACAGCATCAACCTTCCGCCATACTTCACCTTGGGCAGCAAAATGGCCCTCGAGGTCCTTTTGCACCCGTACCTGCTAATCAAGGGCTCTTACAGCCATTAATACCTACTCAAACCGGGTTTAACAATTTTGTTTCGACGCGTCTATCCAATGTATCCCCCTTCCAATCCCAAACACAGCCTTCACAGCCACCGTTTCTCCAGCCCCAGGTCACTGGATTTCCTAGTAACGCACAGGCAGTCATTTCGCAACCTACAGGGTTCCCTCCATCTGTTCCTATTTTGACTCAACCTACTGGCGTTGGTGGACCATTTGGTGGCTTCTCGCAAGCATCTACTTTCCCTAATTCATCGATGCTACCAGCGCAGACTAGTGTGTGCAGAGATTATTTATATTTTACTTGCTAATTTGATGCTGCAGATCCAACCGGTCTCTCGCCATTTGGACAATCACCATTTAACAATATCGTGCCCACGCCGTCGCCATCGAATCAGAATGCAACATTGAGCACATCTCCCGCGAATATCTTCGCACAGATGAAATCTGGAACGTTTGCATCTAGTACCGAACATTCTACACCTCAGCAGGCAGGTGGGTTCCGCTACTTCATGCTCTTGGAGTTCTTTGACCTGTTCCACACTTTCTAATAGATAAATATGATGCCCTTCGAGTCCAATGTGAGTAATGCACCACGGCTGTTTATGGACTTCGCTAACTTGCAGGACCAGCTCAACCGACAGGATGGGTTCCACAGCCCAGCAGTTGGGGAATCCAGCCAAATACTGGTTTCTAGAGTGGGTATGCAGAATTTAGTACCTGTACTTTTCTACTTCATTGTCTTACACCCATACGACTTGGCTGGTAATCAGATGAAATATGCGAAATGCAAGACTAAGGCGAAAGTGAAAACAACGAAGGTCTACGATGATTCCATAATTCCATAAGCGTAGCCGACTCGTTCAAAATACCTCTTCAATCCAGACCTTATTTCGGGGGCGATGTCGCGAGCAAGTAGACCAGTGTTCAACGGGTAGATGACAGGCACGTATTTAGCGAACTAATGACTCGGTTAGTGGCGTACTTTTGACAAAAAAACGCGAGACTTGCGGTTTTGTCGTCGAAGCGGCAAAAGCCATCAAGAATTTCGGTCACAACAGGCGTCCAGGCAGCAATGTTTTTTGCTTGCGTATCGGCTCGCAATTTGGCATAATCTGACAAGACGCTTAGGCTAAGCCTGCATCGGTTTATCAGCGTTTAGTCCTATCAAACACAATAACAGAACTTGCGGAAGGAGTCTATCCGCAATTTGCGGCCTCGTTGACTGATGCTCTGCCCGCTCGTCAAAGTACATTCTGAGTAGCACGTGCACCAAGGTTGCAGCACTACTAGTTTCTTGTTTGAGGAGATTAGGCAGATGTTTCATAAATCCTTTGGGATTCTTAGATCGAGTCGAAAACATCAAACCAAAGGTAGGCTTACCAACTTTCCATAACCCGGTACGAAGCTCTTTGTCATCGTTGAACATGCGTGCGAATTGATAGCTATGATCCAGCACACCCATCAGTCTCAGCAGTTGATCCGGCGGCATTGTCTGATAGACGGTGTCATTGCGAAGTAAGTCATTAGTAGTCTCGATCAGAAGCAGCTGAAGAACACATTTGACAATAATTTGCTTGAAAATTCGACGACGAGCGCTGGGTGATGGCTTCAGTTCGCCGGGGGAGCGTTCACTGGTCGGAGAGAGAGGAGCAGGCAAAATTGCCTGTCCGATAGAATCTGCTTCTCTCAGGTGTCAGTGGCCTGACGGCAACGAGAAAGATGCCGCTTACCAGAAGTATCAAAATCAGCAGTACTGCCATCTATTTCCACTCGTAAAGTCTCATCAAACAGTTGATGTGGCGTGGTTGTTCGGAAGAGTTTGACGAAAGTGGACGCAACACGCTCCCATTGCGTCGCGCTTAGCTTCTTTGCATTGTTCTCCAAAAATTGTTGTAAGCATGATGTTCCAATGCGTGCAAGTGTGTCATTTTCTGTTGCCATCATCAAAAATAGATGCGCCAAAAAGAGGTGAACCAACCTTGACAGATACAAACGCATAACAAATCCAACAGCCCATCAAGAAAACGTTCCAGAATGTCGTAGTAGAACGTATACAGGTCAACAAGATCACGAAGCGCTTGAATCATAGTAGTTGAAAGCCAGACACTCATGTCCTCTTGTGTGCTGAACCGTGATAGGTCTCGACTCGACTTGAGAACAGCAAATATAGGGAATAGGAGTTCTTGGCAGACGGTGTCCCAGAACTCAGTGGGGAACGAGTGACCATGGGTTTTCAACGTCATAAACAACGAATCCAGCGCCCTGCAACATGAGAATTCACTTCAGCAAAGGTGAGATTGCGGATCGAGAGTCTCACAATCGTCGTACTTCCAAGTCTTCCCCGTTCATTATGATATCATAAAAGCCAAATAACGTCGGGAACCAAAACCGTATTATTCCGTCTTCGCTAGGTGGCTGTCCTTCAGAGCCAAAAGCGCACTCTGGAGAGTTAAGCATGACTGGGATAACACCACGAAGCATCGCGATGGCAAGTAAGCTAAGCTTCTGATACTTGCTTACTTTACAAAATTCAGTAATGCAAACTGTCAAGTCTGCAAAGGAGCCATGGCGGACAATTGCGGCAAAATGATCTTTATTCAGCCGGGTCACTATCTCGAATGCAGAGTTGGCAATCCGTTCTGGAGAGAAGATCAACTAGAAAGGAAGACACAATCAAAGTGACTCGCACCCGTGAGCACTTTGGAAGCGGCGGAAAAAACGCCAAACATGGTTCGCCAGCCCGATCGCATGTTTTCAACTCGTGCCTGTATCATCTGTTGAAGGCACTGCATGACCTGCAAGCAAACGCCATGAGACCAGTGCCGCTAAGGAACAAGAAGGTCCTACCATATCTCGGACATCCGGATTGGCATTGTGAATCATTGTGTACTCGAAGGGCTTGAGGAAGTCTTTCTGAAACTTGAAATGCGGCAATTCCTCTTTTTCGAGGAAACGCATAGATAGTTGACGCAAAGAATCTAACGCGAAAAATCCAACGTGAGGATTGCTATGACAGCAAACCTAAAAAGCGATCAGTGGTAGCCAGCAATCGCTGGAAGACAACACACTTGGTTGAAATGTTCGCCTAGAATGTCCCAAAGATTGGACCATTCAAGTCGAATGCGATTCATATTGTAGTAGGAGATTTCTACCAGCTTTTGCAGGCTGAAGAGGCGGGGATGTTGTGACAAACCCGAGGATTGGATTTCTTCCCAAGAAACGTCGCAAAGCGCACGAACAAAGTCAACAATTGCAGTCTGTGATGTTTTAATATCTTCACACCTGCCGGGAGATAGACCTACTCCGGAAAGGTGATGGCTGAGAGAAAAGACCATGTCAGCTGCCACAGTAATATGAGTCGATCTGCTTTCGTTTGCAAGGTCTTCGTTTGGAACCTTCTTAGAACGACTGAGAACAATATTCAATATCAGTGCGCCTTTCCTTCTAGAATATCTGACCCTTTCTTCCCAGAATCGGGAACTTCGAGACCACTGCTTATCAGCTGCATGTGTTCCAATTGGCTGACACACGACAAAACCTCACGCCAGGACCCCTTGAGGTTATTTCCCTCGCTCACAGCGACATCTAGAAGGGTTTTGATAGCCTCCATGTTCTTCGTCTTCATCTCTCCTAGGTTATTGAGAAACGTGAACTTTGCTAGAGTTGTTACAAAAGCATTGCGCTCCAGTTCCAGGTCGAAGAAGCACGCAATACGGACTGCATTCTTGAATCCGTCCAGACACAAATCAACGACCTCCATGTCGTCGGTGTTTTGGAGGGGACCCGATAGCCCCGCGAGGAAGGGTATCCAGGCCACCTCGAACATTGGCCGCACGTGGACAAAATGGGAGGCACTGAAAAATTGTTCCCCGGCACGAGAACGACGTTGTGAGCGCATAAGCGTTCTAAAGAGGGCCTAGGAAAGAATCGTAAGCGCAAGGTGAAAAAAATGGCGGTGATATACTGGCAAACCTCTGTTTTGTTTGCTATACTGCTGGACTGAAGTATATATGCTTCTTTTTGAAGATCCCTCCCAACGCTGGCCAGAACATTCGCAAGGCCAGGTCCTGTCGTTGGAAGGCTGGCAGTGGCGGCGGCAGCATCTATTTCGTCCTTCATACGAATTTCATTGTGTTGAATTTCATCGAAGATACTAGACAAAAATTCCTCCGGAAGATCCTCTCCATCGTTGATTCCTCGATTGTTTCGGATGAAGTCTGACTTGGACATACGATTCTTGACCTGCGGGCTGTGAGCATCGGTGTTGAGCATGATCGTAGAATAGGATAACACGTAAGCAGTATCTATTTCCCCACAAGGTTGTCAATACCCTGACAATGTATCCTGGATACACCAACCTGCGTTCTTGAAAGGAGTTTGCAAGTTGCCTGCAATATACCTCTCAGCAAACTTGAGCATGAAGCGGTCAATCTTCTGGGACTCTCCAGGAAGACGGAAGGCTTGCAGAAAAAGTCGGAGAGCATCAATAAACTTCAAATTTCTGAAGTCAAGAAGATCAACGAAAGCGTGCATAATAGCCACGTTGACATCATCACTGCAGCGCAATGGTCAGAGGCATAAAGTAGAAGTGTATCTGTCACGTACCCCTCGCCAAGGTACTCTCCTATCATAGTTTTACTCAAACCGTCGGTGGTCAAAAGGAAACGCGCAATATCTTGCGGCGAGGAGCCGGGGATGAAACCAGTTTCTCCGAGGAACTGAATACCCTGTGCAGCCTCGTATCAACAACACTCTTGACCTTGTCATCCACTGTAACATACGCGTTTTGGTTTGAAGTTGAATTTTTTAATGCCCTCGAGCAAGGTAGTTTTCTTCTGCTTTGCGTTCTCAAACCTGGTCGGATCGTCCGCAATGTCTGGTGCCCACTGTTGTGGGATCTCAACACTTCCAACCGAAGTCGCCAACCTATCAAGGGATGAATCTGGAGTCACAGAATCATGGACTGTTTCTTCTCCAACTTGACTGCGAGCTCCCGAATCACCACCGTGATCTCCCGGCGTTTTTCCCGAAGATGTGCCCCAAGTCACTAATGACCTAAGCACGGAGGCGAGACATTCAATGCCTTGCCTGCGTAATTGGCCTTCCGAAAGGCCGATAGCGGAGGTGTCTATCGTGCCCGAAACAGGTATTACTCCAGAGGACGGTGATGATGACCTGTGTACTTTGGTCTGCGGATTTACTGCTGGGCTAGCGGGTTCGGTGTTCTTGGGCTGCAACGTATTGTATGGCAAGGTTGCAACTTTAGAAATGATGTTCATTAGACTGGGTAGATAGCTCAGTCGAGAACAAAGGTAAGCTAAACTTGACTCACTGCTCATAAATATTGTCTGAGGCCTCACTGTCACAATCATAGTTGAGATAGAGCTCCACCAATGCCTGCGGATCCTGGCAAAGTTTAAACAGCATCGCAAGAATGACAGCCTTTTGTTTGAGAGTGGACGTCCGCATCTCTAGAATCGGAATGAAAATCTCATGTAGAAGAACTTCGATCTCTTTCTGAGTCCCCGTCAATTATCAACAATTAAGCGTTGGTTCCATCTAAGCACATACCTTAAGCTTTGTCCGCATACCGGAAATTACGCGCCAGAATATCTCTACGCTCACATCAAACACCTGCAAAATTGGGCTTACAGCATTTCTACTCAAAGTCAAGCAGAGATATTGATTGATCGCTTGTATGAATGTCGTTGCCTCGTGTGACGAACTCGAATATATGACAGCTGAAGAATCCACAAGAAGGCTCATGTGCGAATTCAAAACTGTCAACACCAGGTAAAGCGACAGCAACTTCGACCGCATTGCATGTGATTTTAGATCGCGCTCACTAAGAGTATACTTGAGATTAAATGATAACAAAACCAACGCACACGAACCTTTCCGTATTCAAAGGTTTCATTGTCAACTTGCACAAAGCTCGGAAGACCAAAAACGCGTCCTTGACGAACATATCTTGAGTAGAGAGCTCTACATGCGT
>JBBPTS010000099.1:2839-13385 GCA_038094235.1 Fistulinella staudtii | reverse complement strand
GGGTCTGTAAACATCAGATCGCAAATGCCATGCTAATCGTAAGGAAACTTGCTCTTGATTGAGAATAACCGTTGACTTTTTCACAGAGAAATGGAGCAGATTATTCGGTGTTCATTGTTAGAACTTGCTTTTCTCTCTCTCGCCTGCTAATCGCCTGATGTAGAATACGGGTCAAGAATTTGACGGATCGGATTCGGGTGCTCGACCAGATGAGGCCGTTTCATGGGGGAAAATTCGCGCAGATGCGGAATCGGTCAAGGTGCTGTCACTCAATCTACCCTTTTCTCAAAACCGACGCTGCTGTTTCTGGAGGTCTTTGCCGACGCGACATTGGTTTTCCCATTGTTAGTAGCTACTACTTTCGCTCAAAGCTAAAGATGACGAACAACTGGATTAGTGCCTGGAGGGCTCATGTCAATTCTGTCAACCTTGATGTATTGGAAAAGAGCGATTGTAAATAATGGTGATGCAATAGCCCAAAACAAATGCCGGACACGATATAGAGTACCTAGATGAAGGAACCCGACGGCACTCTATCCAGAGTGCTCCGCTACGAATCGAGGGTAGGTCAGAAGTTGGATGGTAAAGCAACAGAGTACTTACCTCTCTGCATTTCCCCCGACCATATCACTAGATCATCCCGCAAAAGCTGCAGGATCATCATCGAGTCTCGCATAACCTGAACGGACGAGGAGTCGTTCAAGCAAGCGACTGCCTCATCGAATGCGTGTTTCCCTAAATGACACGCGCGTTCTGGGCTCTTGCGGACGTCGTGGTAATACACAGCGAAGTTCAAAGCCAGACCCAACCTCGTGGGGTGAGTAGGCTCAAGCTTGGCCAAAGCATGCTTGTATGCATGCTTGTACGCGGCTAAGGAAAGATCTGAATAGTTGCTCCTGTCGCATTGTTGCGCGAATTCGGCCAGATAGCGAAAGTAGTCGCCCTTCCTAAACGAAAAAAGCGGATTAATCGCAGACGCAAAGGCGAGTATACCCTGTTTCTTACATTTTATAATAAAATACTGTCTCCTCGCCGGGCTCTGCTGTTGACAGTAAGTAATCATCAAGCAGTTTTACGATATCCTTGCAGACTTCGGCGAGTTCGTACTCGACGTGGCTACGTTGTTGGCTAATCAATTGCACCTGATGTTTGGACTGTCGTCCCGTTATCCGGCTTGATTCGAGTTTCTCAAGAGAATCAATGATTCGCCAACTACCGCGAAGGGCGTTCGTGATGTTCTTATAGGCGACAGAGAGGAGGTTGCGCTCTTCGATCGTCAAGGCACCATAAGTCTGGATGAGACCCTTGAGTTGCGCTACCAAGTCTGCATTCGGAAGCATGAGCAACCTGGAAAACGTCCCTTACGAAAGCGGGCGAATGGACGGCACCTTCGTAGCGTTCCGCTTCTTCAGCGACCTTGGCCAGGAGAAGATATTCTTCCCGCGTAGGAATCCTCACCTGTGCCTTGGTGAGCCAAGAAGTTGGATCGAAAACGCGTGGTGAGTCTGCTCACCGGGGACATGATACTGGCTATGGGAGTATGAAAATAAAATATGGGAGATGTCAGATAGATACTTTTCTATCGTCCCGTCTAACGGGGTTATGGGCAACATGGATAAGGTCATGGCGCAAGGACACCTTGTGTCTTGTTCACAAGGCACGGAGATGACGTGAGGACTGGGATTTCTGCTCGCGTCCCAGCCCTGGGCAGAGGGGAAAATGAAGGAGACTTCAAGAAACACGCTGGGTCGAGGGCTGGACGTCGAGGACTGCCAGTGGATGCCCCATCAATTTGGTCCCTTCACGGCGACTGCAAGTGTTGCTGCAGCCTCCAGCCATTGGTCGCAAGCACGAAGTTATGACATGCAAGCCGAGTGTCGAAAGCGCTACCTTTGTGAATGTCGTTGGTTTGAAAGTTCGAGACTGACCAAGATCCATGAGTATGTCTACGCTGGCATATGGAGACAAAGAAAAAAAAAACCTCAGGCCATCATGGCCTAGTCTGAGCAGCCCACGTGTGCGATGCGTTGTCGTCTAGCACGGCTCATAAGCAAAAACACACATCTACGTTGGATATTTGTTGACAAAGGGTCGCAAGTCGTGGCACGGTCGCTGTCCAGGAAACGGTTCTTATTATCATATGGCTGATATGCACCGTCTATTATGATATATATAGCATATCAAGTCACTGATCAGAATACCATATGAACTCAAAATTCTGGGGACCACACCGTGGGCACTAGCTCCAATTATATGCATGACCAACATAGAACATAAATCTATTATACATGCCGATCCCAACTGTAAATGCTGTAGCCGATTTCCAAGGTCTTAATGCGTAAATAGAAGATGTCCGCAACGAGGTGTTGCTACATAGACCTGTTTAATAGGTCAGAACATATCGGGAAGGCAAAGGAACGTAGAGGTTGGCTTGCAGTCGGGTAGGCGAGTTTTGGCTACCCAAATGCGTGTCGGGCACAATCTGTTAAAAGAGATTACCTGTGTCCAAGAAACATCACAATCTCCTCCTTCCATACGTTGAGCCGTGCTTAGGTCGCTCGTTACGACACTTGTTGCGAGGATGTGGAACGGCGTCCGCGAAGGGCATTCTGGACGAAGCGTCAGAAAGCGAGGGCGGGATCAGGTGAGCGACAAATACGAGTCTGACGGGGAAGTCGCTCAACACCCTCACAAGAAGCGCGATGGATGCGAGCGCGCTAAGGTCGGCTCCGCGCTGGGAGCAGAACCTGTACCGAAGTCAATGCGAGTGTCGTAAAACATACGGCATAAGTTACCTGCGTGACGGACACGAGCTTCAGGGGGACTGTGGTTCCCAGAGAAGAGAAAGCTGCTAGGACATTTTTCTTTATAAGGGCACCGGAGTCATATGCCAGACTGGAAAGTGGGGGGCAGTCGCGCACGACTGATCGATAAGGCGGAGTACAAGTTCCGAGATATTCACTCTGATGAAAGTCGGAAATGCGACGGAAATGGATGATGATGATTTTGATGGACTTCTAGCCCAGTGGGCGATGCCCATCAAGCTTCAAGGCTGAAAACGCGGCGCAACGAGGGTACTGTGCGGACGATTTCAACTCGGAGGAGAGATCTATAATATTTGCGCCACAGCGCAAAGGGTTCTTCATTTAGGGCAGGTGAGACTGTCAGAAATCAATCGTTATTAGCGGGTTACAGCCATCCATCGACATCTTCATCCACGTCAAACGGAGGTGGGAAGTGAGGTTAAGTGGTCAGTCGGAAGCGGGAAGAAGAAGTTCGTCATGACCCTCATTTCTCCCCCGTGCTCATGTGTATCCAGACGCTAGGTTTGGTCAGGATCTCTAGATATGGCGTACCAGTTTTCGCGCAAAGGGTGTTTCAAATGTGGAAACCGTGAGTGTCGCCGGTACTATCCTGTTCGTCACTCTCAGAACACTGTAACACACCGTCAGTGGGCCATATCGCTGAGAATTGCTCCTCGGAGCAACGGCTGTGCTACAACTGCCGCCAGCCGGGACACGAGTCCTCGGTTTGCCCCTCGCCCCGAACCGCTGCAGCCAAGCAATGCTATTCCTGCGGCGGCGTAGGACACATTCAAGCCGAATGCCCTAATTTGAGAGTCCAAGGTGTAAATCAAAAGTGCTACGTGAGTGTCCCCTCAGTGGATCCTCACGACGTAATCCACTGATCACTTGCTCAGAATTGTGGTCGTATGGGCCATATTGCCCGCATCTGCCCCAACGGAACAACGGGGGTTGCAGGTGCCGGATTTGCGTCTCGCATACCGCCTCCGGGACGCGCTTTGAACACATCAACCTTGCCTCCCGTAAAGTGTTATCGCTGCGGTGGTCCGAACCACATAGCAAGGTAGAGATGCCTTCCATACTATGGTCAAGTTGATAATATTTTACAAGGGACTGCCTCGCTGCTCCTGGTGCAACCTTTGCGGATGGCATCTCGGTGTCTGGACTGAACAAGAATAAGACTTGCTACAAGTGTGGACACGAGGGACATGTGAGATCTCCGTATGTGGTCTGGATTCGCATTAATTCATACCATCCTAGATTGCAAGGGATTGCACTGAGAACACAGAATTCGCTGGTTAAGTATGTCACGATTGCCCTGTATTGTGGTGCGATGGGGTTCTGCTACCTTGAGAATGTGACACCAAGTTTTAATAATCGTATTTGCTCTATGGCAGGGTAACTAATAGCTACCACCGCGTCTCTTCCTTTTCCGCCGATAGGACCAGGTTCATCGACCGCAAACACCTGTTTCTAAACTGTCTATTCGCTAACCTTTTGGCCTTGTATGTGATCGTGTTTGATTATTCCCAAGTAGGCTCATTTTACCTTGTGATCTCCGGCGCTAGTAGGAGACGCTATTTTTCCGATGAGATCTCACGAGCAAAAGTCAGACTTGATTGTATGTGCGATGTGAAGGTGCACTCTGCCTCGGTTAAGAAGTAGATGGCAACCCAGATGATTGCGTCGGGACCGTAGTAACCGTGGAGTGGCAGAGGGGTACCGGGGGTCCTGATGGTTGCATCGCCCATTTCCGTTTTGGCTGCACAAAACCGGTCGCTTTGAGGCTTTGATCCACGGCAACCTTTGACGACCCTTTCTTTCTTCCTTTCCAACTACACCGCCCCTGCGTGCTAGTGCTACTGAAATTTTTTTTTCTCTACAGGTTCTCTACCGTCAGTCATCTTCTATCCTCATGTCCTCTCCACCACAAGGCGAGCACTACGGAGATCCGTTCGCTGATCGTCCCCGCCAAACCCACTTCCAAGAACCACCAGCCAGGACGTACGACAGCGCCACCAACTCTCCTTTTGAGAGCACTACTAATCTTCCTCGCGAGTTTGGTGGTCCGAGCTATGGCGAAGAGGACTACGCTGAGAAGCTCCCGTTGACCGGAGGCGAAGGCTACACTCCCGGTGGTTTTTATCCTCCCGCGTAAGTCACATCCTATTCAATGGCAGATAAAAGTGTTCACCCTTCTCTTGCAGCCCCGTCGATCCGTCTGCATACGGGGACCCTTATGCTCGCCCAAGTTCGGCCATGTCTCAGTCCACCAATGGTGTCGAAACGGCATGGAGACGCCGTCAGACCATTAAACGCGGTGTTACGCGCAAAGTCAAACTTACCAAAGGAAACTTTATCACCGAATACCAAGTCCCTACTCCGGTTCATAGCGCAATCGAAGCAAAGTATGCAATGACCAGCACAACGGAGTTTTCGTGAGTGACGTATATCCAATATTATTGCTAGATGCTAACAACTCCAACCAGCCACATGCGGTACAGTGCTGCTACGGTTGATCCAGATGACTTTACCGAAGCCAATGGGTGGTCGCTGAGAACCAAGCTCTATAATCGTCAGACGGACCTTCTCATCGCTGTCACGTCTTACAATGAAGACAAGACGCTTTATGCTCGCACCCTTCACGGCGTCATGCTTAACATTCGTGATATTTGTAAGACTAAGCAGTCCAAATACTGGCGGCGAGCGGCGGAGGAAGGTATGCCAGGCTGGCAGCGGATTGCGGTCGCCCTCATTGTCGATGGTTTGGAGCCAATGGACAAGAGCGTTCTCGATCTTTTGGCCACCGTAGGTGTATATCAAGATGGTGTCATGAAAAAGCAGGTAGATGGAAAAGATACTGTCGCTCATATTTTTGAGGTCAGTTATTTTTAATTCCTGCTAGCGATTGTTTGACGCTTGGCAACAGTATACCACTCAACTCTCCGTGGATCCAACGCCACAGTTGATTCTTCCTCATGAAAACGACCCCAACAATTTAGTCCCGGTGCAAATCATTTTTGTTTTAAAGGCCAAGAACCAGAAGAAGATCAACTCTCACCGCTGGCTCTTCAACGCCATTGGGCGCATGTTGAAAGTACGAATTCTTTATCTTAATCTTTATTTTTCTTCGTTTGCGACGTTCTTACCTGTTGCCAGCCCGATATTTGCATTCTCATCGACGCTGGAACCAAACCAGGGCACAAGTCTCTCTACTACCTTTGGGAAGCCTTCTATAATGACGCTCATTTGGGGGGATGCTGTGGTGAAATTCACGCAATGATTGAAGGGGGGAGGAAGCTTCTAAACCCCTTGGTTGCAGCACAGAATTTCGAATACAAGATGTCCAACATCCTTGGTATTTTTTGTGTTTGTTTCCATACATCAGTTTGAACGCCTTGCAGATAAACCGCTTGAAAGCAGTTTTGGTTATGTGTCTGTGCTTCCTGGTGCCTTCTCTGCGTACCGTTATCGTGCAATCCTTGGGCGTCCTCTTGAGCAATACTTCCATGGCGACCATTCACTCGCTGATCGTCTTGGCGCAAAGGGTATCTATGGCATGAACATCTTCACCAAAAACATGTTCTTGGCTGAGGATCGTATCCTGTGTTTCGAGTTGGTTGCGAAAGCTGGAGACCGCTGGACACTGACTTATGTCAAACCTTCGAAAGCGGAGACTGATGTCCCCGAGACCGCAGTAGAACTGATTGGTCAACGTCGTCGTTGGCTGAACGGCTCCTTCGCTGCTTCCGTGGTGAGTACCCGATGTTCAACCTACCCACTTTTACCCCTCAGCATTTCATGGCAGTATGCGCTAGTGAACTTCTTCAAGCTCTACCGTTCGGGTCATGGAATCATTAGGATGTTCTTCTTCCATATCCAAGCTTTGGTATGTATTATTACATCACTATTTGTGGTTTGATTGATTGATTATCTCTATCAGTATAACGTTTTTTCGCTCATTTTCTCCTGGTTTGCTCTGGCCAACATTTGGCTGACTTTCAGCATTATTATCGATCTACTGCCCTCTCAAAATATCATCATATTTGGGACTGCTGATATCGTATGTTGGCTTTCTTGGGATCATTATGTTGCGTTAACGCATTTTTTAGACTCATTGGGTGAACCTGGCCTTCAAGTGGATATACCTGGCCTTCCTTGCACTTCAAGTAGGTCAGGTTCACGGATTGTATCTACGTTAATTGATCATTATTACAGTTTGTCCTTGCTCTCGGAAACAGGCCCAAAGGCGAACGAACCGCCTATGCGATTACTCTTTGGTCAGTTGTACCCTATAAACGCCTACTCCGCTCACCCTGTGCAGGGTTTACGCCTTCCTGGCTGTTTACCTGCTTGTTTGTTCCTTCTGGCTGACAATCAAGGCATTCATGGTATGAATTGGGTCACCTTCGCCTTATGGTCGACTTATTTATTTATCCAGAACATCCCCAACGAGCTGAAGAACAAGACCACGGCACAAATCATTCTAACCTTCTTCACTCCGCCAGTCGGCGCATTGATTGCGGCCATGGTTTCCACGTTTGGTAAGTTCGGGTAGTAAGGTTGTCTATCAGGCTAATTGGTGTTTTCAGGGATTTATTTCATTGCGTCTTTCCTCTACGTAAGTTTTTCGCGCTTTCGACGATGTGTACCATCACCGACTACATTACAGCGCGACCCTTGGCACATGTTTAGCAGTTTCCTTCAATATCTGTGTTTGGCGCCGAGTTTCACAAATGTCCTCAACGTTTACGCATTTTGCAATTTGCACGATGCAAGTCGATTGTTTTACTTGTTTATCATTGCGCGTCTAATTTATGTCGCAGGTCTCTTGGGGTACAAAAGGCAGTGACAAAGCGGAAGCACTTCCGTCGGTCTCCTCGTCGAAGAGCAAGGACGCGGATGCTCCTGTTGTTGAAGACACTCACAGAATCCAAGAGGATGTTGACGCCGTATTCAAAGAGACTGTCACGCGTGCTGTGACCAAGATCGAGGTCAAGGAGGCCATTGAAAAGCCCACGATGGACGATCAAAACAAGACTTTCCGCACGCGGCTCGTTGCGTTTTGGATGCTTACAAATGCTGCACTTGCGGTGGCAATCGAAAACATCAACGGTCTCACCAGCCCCCAGGATGCTGTTGCGGATGAAGATGAATTGCGAACAAAGCAGAACATTTATTTCGCCGTCATTTTGTATTCCACATTCTTCCTTGCCGCTGTGCGGTTTGCTGGAGTGAGTTGCTCCTCGTAATGTTTTTACACATGCTGACAGGATGGTCTAGTGTTTGTGGTATTGGTTCAAACGCAACTTCTTCAGGTGCTGCAGAAGGAACTAGAGACTGGAGAGGTGGCACAGACACAGATATGCACTTTTGTTTTCATGGACTTAGATCAGCTCTCATCTACCTTTCGTTGATAACCAGCGTTCCGCGGAATTCTGTAGCCTCATCTGGACACTCAATATTCCACTAGTAGTGATGATACCACGTCATCACCCTCTTTACATACAAGTATCCCTGTCTGCACCTAACACGGAATAGATAAAAGGGTACCCAGACGCTTTAAAAAATAGGCTATTGACTAGGCAATAATGGTTGATGCATGATACAGCATCAGGAATACATGCCAGCAAACTGACGCCGTGTATTTTCTACGACACCGAGGGCATGGATGGAGTCAATGGACAAGGTTGGTAATTGAGTAGGTAAACCTGAGTGCCTCGTGACCATGTCAGAGTCAGCGAGCCAGGGGCGCAGCCAGCTCTCGCTAGGCTGAGAAGAGAGATCCCCGTCTTGACGTTGGTCGGGTGCAACAAGTGGTCGTCGACAGCTCGGACACGAATCATGCTGCCAACGATGTCAAGACAAGTTCGAAAAAAAAAAAAGTGTAAAGACAACAAACCCCATCTGTGATCCACTTGATGATGCTGAGGGTGCAATCAGCACGTTTCACGGGCAAGATGACCAGACCACACGAAACTCTTTGCGACAAAACATGTGGCCACATGTTTTCTGCAACTTTGTCACGCCTAGGTCATCGACGGGATGGGCGGGCGAATCCATTGCATAGGCAACTTCTTCCTCCGCCAGCACGGACATAAAAGAGTTGAAACATATCGGACAAGCGTCATCTAGGGTGCACAAACCTGAGTCGCTGGACGCAGCGTCGGTACTAGGCAGGGTTACCTTGGTGACCGGAAGCAGCCAGGTCGGCTTGCGTCAACTTGGGGAGCTCGCTGAAGAGCATGTGCATCTGCCTGAGCGATGTGAATGGATACTCAGGCCAGTGAATCGGCTAGATGACTGACTGGTGTGAAAGTCGTCTGTTGAACAGCCTGAACTGGGATACCAGCTCGTCAATTTCTTGGGCAGACATGATCGTTCCAGGGGTGAGGTCGATATGGTCGTCCATGGGGCTAGTGAAGTCGATGCAAACGTGTCGTGAGCGAAATGAAGGGGAGATGCGTGGGAACATGCATATCATTCTACAGACGTCAGAGATGGAGCGAGACAGCAAACAGGATTTAATGCTACGAGAGGGTATCATCACACTCTTACACAACAGCGTCCGTTCATCCACCATCCACCAAACAGCGCGTCATTCGAACGGATTGCCATCCTCGTGCGCAGGTCTGGATACCGATGGTTCTGCGTCACTGTCGCTGCGCTGATCGTCCAACTCTTTTTCCTTGCTCGAAAAGAGAATTCCCGATGGCTTAGCACCCCTGTGACAAGGGCCGTGAGGTTTATGAGGCGGATCGAGTGCGCACGCGTACTTTGCAAAGCGCTTTTGTTTAGCGGCATTGAGCTTCTGGGTGACTGGGGTCACCATGTTGTCCGTTGGCGAGACAAACTTGGGGTTTCTGACGATCGTGAGCGGTTGGACAAGGGACGAGAGGAGCGACATACTCGGACTTGGCCATCTTCTTGGCCAAGAGGGCTTTCATGCCCAGTCCGGAGGTGGCCATGGTGCCGTTTGTGGTGTTCCCGAGGGGTGCTTGGGGCACGACGACATGGGCAGCTTGTGAGGGGTTGTGCATGGGCTGGATCGGGGCGGAGACGGGAGAGTCATTCGGGGTGGATGTGGACGACATGACGGACGATCCGTTATCGTTCTGAACCAGGTCGAGGTGATGACACGTGATGTACCTGAATCATGTGACTGTTCCTGCGATGACCCGCACATGATTTAGCAGCGCCATCTTCGCCCCCGCCCGCCTTCTCGCCGTCGCTGGATGGGATGGATGTATGCGAGGGCGTCAAAGGCCACGTGTTTGTTTTTCAGACGGTGGCAGCGTTGACCCGCGGATGTCGCAGGAATGCGTCATTACAATCAGGGTCGTGTACCCGTTCATCCGATGGTGCTCCAGCGGGTTATCGACAGCTGTCATCGTCTCGGTTCGCTTTCGTTGCGCGTGGGGGTCGTGGCTGAAGTGGGCTTTGGAGGGGCGTCTGGCTCACACGCCGGCCAAGATGGCATGGATCACAAGACGCTCGAGTGACATCGACAACGTTATAGAAGCACACTCGCTTCTTGAAGGGGGTTGCGAGGTGGTCAACTATATCGCGTGGCCGTGGAGAATACAGCCTGGCAGGGTTGGGACCCCGCATACACTTGAGAACTAGATAGCGCTATATAACTGCCTCGTTCTATCGCCCCCACCTCGTCGCCACCTGACAACTCGCGAACAACATTGGCACCCACTCGGTAAACCCGCCCCGTCGCCACGTTCCATTTTTTT
>JBBPTS010000098.1:11110-38900 GCA_038094235.1 Fistulinella staudtii | reverse complement strand
GGAGCTCCGCCTCGAGACGAGCAATCTTGTCCTCCAAGGAATCAGAGGAGGGCTCTGGTGCAGATGCATCTTCTTGAACTGCCTGTTTTGCGTCTTTCTGATTGAGAATGAATATTATGGTAAAGAAGTGCTATTGCAGCACGTACCGGCGTGGAAAGTAGCACTTGGCTTCGATCTTGTGTGGCATCAACCAGAGTCTGTAGGCAACCTTCCCGAACTTGACCGAGTTGCTTCGATGACAATGAACTTGAAGAGCACTTCGCGGCGGAAACGATGCTGGTGGACACATCGCCACCGGGAGAGGTGGAATCGAATCTGATGATGTCGTTCCGCACGAACAACGGAGGTCGCAAGCGTTCATCAAGCCGACTCTGTGCACCGTCGCCCTTTGGAGCCGCTGTGCTTACCACAGGGGCCTTCTTCTTCTTTTTCCGTCGGCGCTTTCCATCACGATTGGCATCATGTCGGCGCTGGTCAGCTGGCGAGTTTCTGCGCACTTTCTTTTGTTCTTGGGGCGCAGATTCCGGGTCTGATATAGCACGTTTTGAATTTTGAGACGAATTACTGAGCCCCGAGGCTTCTGGGCGCGTCGAGGGGGGCATCTGGAGTCAGATGTTGACGAATGGAGATGGCGCAGGAAGGGGACCCGCCGCTGGGCCATGTTGGGCAAGTTCACACGCCACCCCTTGCAACCACGAACGGAGGAAAGCATGTCCTAGAGCATACACATGGATTCGAAGATTGCATATGGTGCAAAATTTGATGGCGCGTCTAGCCAACCGCGACGTCGTGCGCTTGTCAACGAGATTATGGGGTCTGCGTAATTACCCCGATGCTCGTGAATTTGTGTCACATGCCGTGCTCACTGCCGGTCAAGCAATGTGCTTCCTCGAATTATTGTCGCATCGACACGGCCGAAAAGGAACCAGGAACGAGGAGAACGATATCACACGTCGTTTCGAGAACAAATGGGTACCCGCCAGCCTGGCCTGGGTTCTATCGGCATGGCCGTGGGTCGGATCGGTTCGGGAGGGACTTTTTGCAAAACATTTTGACTTGAAATTAATTGATAAAATAAAATAAACTTGGCGAATCAAAATTTCCCCAGTTTTACTCTCGGCCAACAAAGGCGAAATTACATGTCCCAACGAAAAATGTTACGAACAACGACTTCGGCTCGGACGCTTAGTCGCAGCCCGTGCAAGGGGTTAAACACTGATCCAACTAAATCGTGGACACTTTACCGTATTTGGCGGTGTCAATACGTTTTCTGTTTATTGGTGGATTACATACGCTAGTATTTGCACTTTATGTAAGCGGAATAAACACGAAGGAAAAGGAAAGACGAGTATCGCAGTGGATGGCTTCTTGGTCCCGACGACGAAGTGTTCGATAGGGCATCGGTGTGGGACTGGAAAATGGCACCATCCAGACATACGTAAAGGCGCTTAGCCCAGGAATCTCAGCAGATCGGCCAAGGCTAGATCGGGTTAGTGCGGCGTGCGAAAAAGGCATCCGATGTGTTGTCATGTCTAAGGATTACCGCTGCTCCATACACCTGGTATCCTCTCTCGTCACCCCTCTTCTCGCCCATAAGTTATCCGCATTTGATGTGTGTATGTCCACCCTCTTTTGAACTACAAATCATCACCCATTCCTCCCGCTCCCTCTCCAAAACCTTGTTCCGTCCTCCCCTCCAATGGCCTCTTTCATGAGTGAGCCTCGTGCCTTGCCCAGCACTCCGTCCCCCATCCACACCAATTTTCCCCCGCTCCCAATATACGACAACGGTCACCGATCCCATGATTCCTCCGACTCAGACAGCGACACTTCCAGCAAGGATTTACCCGTTACCCCCCCCTCGGAGCGGCGCTCCCTCTACAGCGACGATCCAAAGCTGAGTGCAGATATCCTCTCTAGCAAAGAGAAAAAATCCGCACGTCGCGTATACTTTGACTATGGCATTACCGCTTCCACTCTCGCGGATTCTTCCTCTGTGCTGTCAAAATCGGAGGACGGCCAAGATCCACAAACTATCCCTGTCGACTCCCTCTCCACCTATGCTCGTTTCATTACGCCTACCTCTTACTCCCTCCCCTGGGAGTTACCTCCGCCATACCAGGCCCGCAGCACCGTACCCCATACTCCCGAAGCGCAAGACGCTCGCACAGAGTTCCCCTCATTCTTCCACTCACAGCCTTTCTGGCTCCTCCTCTACTTTTGCTTTAACCTCGGGCTCACGCTCTATAACAAGGCAGTACTCATACACTTCCCGTTTGCGTACGCCCTCACTGCATTGCATGCTCTCTGCGGTTCTTTCGGTGGCTTTGTCCTTTTACGCCTCGGTGTGTATGTGCCCGCGAAATTAAGCAACGCAGACAACATGGCGTTGCTTGCTTTCAGCTTACTATACACCATTAATATCGCAGTCAGCAACCTGTCCCTGGAGTTGGTTACCATTCCCGTGAGCCTTATCGGGTCTTACCTCGTCCCTTTGATCAACTAACCCATATTTGGCAGTTCCACCAAGTTGTCCGAGCAGCCACTCCAATATTTACTCTCTTCCTCTCAATGATTATATTTGGTACCCGAAGTAGTAGACACAAGGTCGCTTCCCTCGTGCCTGTCGTCGCTGGCGTCGGCTTTGCGTACGTTTCGATGAACGATCCCAAAGTTGATCTTTCTCATTTTCGTTAAAGGACATATGGCGATTACTATTTCACTACTTATGGGTTCCTTCTAACATTGCTGGGAACCATTCTGGCTGCCATGAAAACAATCTATACAAGTATCCTTCAGTCGTCGCCATCCTCTCATTCTCAGATTCCGTCAGCATTGCGCTACATGGTTCCACCGCGCCTTCAGTTGCATCCCCTCGACCTCCTGACGCGCATGTGTCCTCTCGCGTTCATTCAATGTGTAATACTGTCATACATGTCAGGGGAATTACAACGGGTACGACATTGGAGCGCCCAAGAGCTGACACCCTGGGCGGCCGTCGCATTGGGTTGTAATGGCGCAATCGCATTTGGCCTCAACATAGTCAGCTTTACCGCAAACAAGAAGGCAGGTCCGTTGAGCATGACCGTTGCAGGTATGTTCCTTGTGTACCGATTCAATCGGTTCTTGACTGGACATGGTACTAACGTTTATTTGTAGCCAACGTGAAGCAGGTTCTATCCGTTGTCCTTGCAGTGGTCATTTTCAACCTATCGATATCAGGGATGAACGCACTAGGCATTTTACTCACACTAGCAGGCGGCGCTTGGTACGCTAGTGTAGAGTACAAGGAGAAGAAGGCACGAACTCGTGCACGTTGACAAAGCCACACATCTACTAAGCCTCAAGACATTTCTTCACTCCGCGCTCATTCCTCTGATTCTTGCCTGCGTTTGGGGCATACCATTTCTTTCTTTGCATTGGCACGTCTTCCCACTTCGTTGAAACATTTTCCTTGCATCACCCTTGTAGCGACGACAGAAATGCACTCATGATAACAATCTATGTTTTCATCTACAGATTTCCGAGGTTTTGCCCCGTCACATATGTGCGTATGGTAATGTAATCCTTCTGGTGTGCATAGATAGTAAACCCTCATTCCGAGCTTGTTTATCGCCGTTGATGCCAAGCTGTTGGGGTTAGAGCATAGCTTTTTATGCCTCGAGATCTGTATAATCCGAGGCTGCTACGTGGTCCGTTTTTGTGCAATAGGCACCAGGACAATCTCTACCAAGCACTTTCGTACTAGTTGCAAAACGATGCAAATGGCTACGCAGCCTGCGCCGATCTCAAGCATCCGCTTCCCACATACGTGTCACAATTTGGGAGTTGACGACTTATCAGCGTAGCATGAATGCGTGCTAATATCATGATGCCAGAAGCCGTAAAAACTGTGACGAAGATGAACCGGGCTGGGCAAGCGCGCAGGCTAGCCAGTGCGTGGCAGCTCTTCCACGCGCGAGGGAAGACACGGAGCCATCACGAAGTGAGCCTGGTATGGGCGGCCATGCGGTGACGATATGATGTGAAAGGTCAAGTTGCTTATCGAGGCCACACCTCGGAAGACATGGCCAAGTACGAAGCTGTAAACAACGCTGTGCTAAGAACGGTCTCGCTACGACCCGTGCGCATAAACGCACGGTGGTGAACGGGTTAGGCCCGCCAGACCGTTCCTAGGTAACCTTCAACAGAAGGCGCCCAGCCCAACACATCATGATCAATAAGTAGCACCGATCAAGTGGACTGTGTGGCCTACCAACACTGCAGGCTGAGTCAGATGACATTGATCTCTTCGGCGCTGTCTATCTCGACCAGGGAGAATTCAGGGCCTGGTTGACTGCGGAGCCTGGTACCTTGCAGGTTTCTGTTATTCCATACAAAGCATGTATTGCATCAAAACATGACGCAGATTTCACAACATGCCGTATCCGGCGCAGATGTCGCATCTATCTCGCGATGATCGTCCTCGATAAGTACTCGTGTGTCGCGCCCAGTGGTGTATACATCATTAAATCGATTCGCCCAGCTCTGTGGTTAATGGCATGATGTGTGACATATTATGGCCTCATGGATGATGGGGCATCCTGGAGAGGCCTCCTTTCGTTTGATTCGACAATAGCCACTTTGTTGTATGTTTCGACTGGTGGACACCGCCGGGCCATTTTTAGCTTGCAAATATGATATGATATTGGAATTCCGAATGACAATGGCAACCCTGACGTTGTGGCCCAACATTTGTGGCAGCCCTGTGCTGTGTTTACTATCCTTGAGGATCGAGCATCAATGCGTGTGTCACTGAAGGGACAATCATGCTGCGGAAAAGGTGCAGGGTTCTGCAGCAAAGACCTCGGAGGGTGAGGAACGTCGGCTGTGTACACGATATGTAGTAGGACGAGGGTAACGGAGTTATCAATTGGATAATCAATTTATCCGAGGCTGTGAAAAGGCCCGTGGGTAGCACAACGGTGCTTGCTGGTGACAACGATCGTCTCCTAGAATGGTTCAGGGCAGGGAAGTTTGAGGTCTTGTCTAGGGTTCAAGTTTGCCCTGTCGGAATGGAATAAATTTCCGCAAGGGGTGCAGGAAAATGCCGAACGCATGGCAAGTGTGTCTGCACAATATCGATCATGGTCACTTTTCCAATGCAA
This sequence comes from Fistulinella staudtii, assembly GCA_038094235.1. Classification (NCBI taxonomy): domain Eukaryota; kingdom Fungi; phylum Basidiomycota; class Agaricomycetes; order Boletales; family Boletaceae; genus Fistulinella; species Fistulinella staudtii. The sequence goes on along the minus strand of JBBPTS010000098.1, from coordinate 33,753 downwards.
CGGGACCAGACACCAGGCATTCCATCTTGGCACATTCGTTCGGTAAAATGAGTCGCCCGCAACCAGATTTCCCAGTTAATCCCGTTCTTAAATGCATGGGAAATGAGTTCAGATGTCCGAACCCTGGGAACTGGGGTGATATACGATATCCCAGCCAGTCATGCATGCTGACGCAGAGTATTCACTAGCACCGAGTTGTACCGGTACACACTACCCTAAGTTCACCAACAGTAACAGGCTAGGCCTGGTCATCCAAGACACATTACAATGCTACTAAGTGTTGATTTTCGCTCCCGGTTCACCCTCAGCGTTTTCTCTAGGCATGATCGCCGAGTCCGGTCGGGCCGTTTCGGTGACTTCGTCATACATATGTAGTTCTACATCAGCAACTTGGCGTCTTCGATGTGTGCACATGTACACGGTATCTCCTACTCAATCCGTGGCCCACCGCGACTCGTGGGTATCAGACTCCCATATCTTGAAACGCAACGGTCTGGCACACGTCACCGCGGCGGCTAGGAGCAACTGAAATGCCGTTCGAGGTGGGTGGGGACTTGGCAATGCTCCGACGCCCGACGTGAGCAATTACTTGATGGAACAGCATTCTAATTGTTATCTGATACCATGACCAGATTTCGGGATGGACATCCGTAGAAAGACATCCACGCATGGAGGCCGGATCGACGTACGTGGACGATTTGTAACTGCTGATATAGTACTAAGTGACCAACCAAGTCGGTATCTAAAATTACTAACCGACAATCCTCTCACATTGTGGTCGCAACCGAAACAGTATCTGAAATTATGGCGACCCCGTCTGCGCTTAATGCATTTCTGTTGCCGCCTCATACCGATAAGTACACACAACCCACGTATGTCTTGATGTAGAATGACCTTGGTGTCGAACGGGATCCGTACGGCTATGTAAAAAACACTCAGGGAGACCCCAAGATTTACTGTCGTGTGGATCGTACAAACCTCATGGGACAAAAGCACAACCACTTTGCAAGTGAAAATTTCCGGATCCCAAATCGTGCTTTTCCAATCTATACACTCAATAAGTCTGAACATGCAACTTTGGTGACGCATTGAAGCTAGGGGAACCGAATTAACCATTATTCCTGAGATTCAGCGTTAAAAGTTTACCAAAACGTTCTTTCTCTTTCTCGACGCTCACAAATTCCCCTCTGATGGCACTATTTCGGCCGCGACCTCCGTAAGGCAGGTTCGATGGCGGGAAAATGTGCACGCTTACGCACCATGGGAAGAAACTCTACCGACGCTGCAATTGATAGAGGAGATGGTTGCGTTCGGTCGGTTCCGAAGCAATCACATCATTGCATGTTTTTGTCTAGCGACAAAATGCGATGCTGGTCAGACCATAGCGATGGCCTTTCATCACGTTTGGCTACGGAAACGGTCGCTTCCTGGGCGATGAATCCGGATTGATGACTCTTCCAGCACATCGAGATATTGTATGCACCGGTAATACTGATGCAAGATCAGATCCTTGAGACTGCGATGAACTGATCATGATGGTACGTTTATTCAACGCGCGCTACTTTGTGGCTGAAACATCCAAGTCACGTGAGCAACGCCATGATTCAACGCCACGTGGGTGTGAGCTTGGTACGTTTATCGATGAGTGGACCAGACACTGCGATCACACATGCTCTTCTCTTCTACTTTGAAATCGCCCTGCGTTCCTCTTGATACTCCTTTGAAACAGTTGGTCTGACTCGCAATGTACGGGGCCATCTACCATTCGCAGCGCTGTACTCTAGACGGACTCGGACGCAACCGCGATTCAACCTCGAAAACGCGCAGCACACAGCATCGTTGGGATGGAAGCGACTACTGCTCGCATCCTCGTACTGACTACGGAATAGATTTGCCATAGAGCATGTAACGCCATGCCTTCTTGGTAACATCCACACTTATGTCCACCTGTAGCTGGCTGATCGCGTCGTCAGGTGTAGTCCCAAATCACATTTTTATCATCGGACGGCATCGGCATGCTCAGTCGACCTTTGCGATACAGCAGCAAACACTGCTAGTCTAATCAGCTAGATAAGATAAGATAGCCTAGCGTTGCGGATGATCTTCCATGTGGAAACAAATGTCCAAGTTGAGACGCCGCTTTGAAGGGCACAGCATCAACATGCTGGGAAAACGCGGAATTACAGCGGTTTCGCTTGTACACAACCCTGCTTTCTCCCTATACCGATGAGCAACAACAGAGGTCGTGGTTTTGACCGAGGAAGGGGCAGTGGACGCGGCGGCGGAGGTGGGAGAGGACTACCCGACACTCGTGGTCGTGGGGGTCCCCCTCCATCTTTCCGGGGCGGCGACCGCGGTGGCAGAGGATTCCATGACCGTGGTGGGTTCAGGGGACGCGCGCGAGGAGGGTATGTGTTTCGTTCGTCTCTCGAGCGCACAAGCAAACCCTCTTCGCCAGCGTCTTCTTACGTGGACAGCCTGCTAACATCGATCGCCGAATTGCTGACAATTCAGACAAGGCGCTCGTTGCCAAATTCGCAGAGTTACGCAACAAGGATGATTCTGAGAGCATGCCTTTGCGTCCGGACTTTGGGACGGAGGGAAGAGAAATCCAACTTCGCGCCAACTTCTTTCCTATGCGTGTGCCCAAGGGCCCGTTGTACGAGTATGATGTGACGATCACTCCTTTAGCAGGAACCGCTGCCCGTCTTGTCAAAAAGCGTATCTATCAGCTTGCAGAACAAACAACCACATGGAAGCAAGCTGGTATGATAGGCAAGGTAGCCCACGATGGCAGCGCCAAACTCATTTCTTCCTTCGAACTCCCCAGCCCCCTCGTAATCAAGGTTCCATACTACGATGAGGATGAGGACGCACCTCCGCAGAAAGGTGGCAAGGAATATACGATGACGATTAAATTCATCAAAGACATCGACACTTCGAATTTGGCGAGGTACTTTTCGTGTTTCTGCCGATTTTAATGATTGTCTGATATGCCATAGTTATATAGCGGGACAAATACAGCATCGAAATTATGACCCGTTGCCGGTGATCTCTGCCTTGAACATTGTCCTTGCGGCCGCACCAGGAAGATCTGGTGTCATGGTCGGCAGAAACCGTTACTTCTTCCGTGCTGCTGCGGAGCCAGCTAGGCTGGGTGGTGGCCTTGAGGCATGGAAAGGCTTTTATTCGTCCATTCGTCCAGCTCATAGACAACTGATGGTCAACGTCAACGTCTGTACGACCGCCTTTTACATCCCTGGCAACTTAGCGCGTGCGATGATGGAGTTCCGGGCCGCCTCATTTGGCGCACGGATGGAGGACTTTTGCAGGAGCGTTCGGATTAAGACCACTCATCTGGGGTATCGAAAGACGGTCAAGAAACTCGTACGTCATACTGCGGGGTCGTATTCGTTCGACACTGCTGAGTATGGACGCATTACCGTGGAAGAATACTTCAAGCGCAGTAAGCATACTTGTGTTTTTGTATGTTCGTATCTCTCAATAATGCTTTTCAGAGTACCAGGTTCGGTTACAATACCCAGACATGCAGCTCGTCGATGTTGGTGGGCAAAAGACAAACTATTTACCTGCGGAAGTTTGCGAAATACTTCCTAATCAGCCATTCCGCGGCAAACTGACGGACGAACATACCGCCGCGATGATTACTACTGCGTGTCAGCCTCCGAACGTCAATGGGGAGGCGATCATCCATCAAGGGCTGACCAATCTCGGGCTCAAGGTGGCTGGGCCGGAGCTTCAGGCTTTTGGCATAAGCATCGGTCCGGACATGGCCGTGGTTCCTGGGCGCATATTGCCCAAACCCGGGATCAGATACCAGTCCAGCAGCGCTACCATCAACGACAAAGCTTCGTGGAATCTCAGGGGAGTCAAGTTCGCCGTTGGCGCACGTCTGGACAAGTGGATGGTTCTCGTGATCAAGGACAACACTCGGGATGAGTTTGGTGGTTCTTCAGACCCGCAGCTTTTAGACACCGTATCTGGCTTCTCCAGGATGTGCAGCACGAGTGGAATGCAGGTGGCTTCGCAACCCATTTATCTCACCGCCCAGCTCCCGCCCAAGGATCGATCTGATCCGATGAGGCGGACGGCTATCGAGACCATCAAGAAGACGCTCCTGTCTGTGAAATCCAAACCTACGTTGCTTCTTGTCATGCTCGCAAACACTGACAAGGCGATTTACGAAGGATTGAAGCATCTTTGCGATGTCTTCATGGACGTTGCTACTGTTTGTGTACAATCTTCGAAAATTCGCAGGAATGACCCGCAGTACTTTGCAAATGTGGCGTTGAAAGTAAACATGAAGATGGGTGGCATAAACCACAAACTAGATCCAAACAGCGGAAAATGGCTAAATACAGCTCCTACCATGATCGTGGGCATGGACGTTACCCATCCAAGCCCAGGTAGTGCTGCGGGGACCCGTAAGCGCGTGCCCTTTATCTGTTCCGTACCCTGTTTTACATGTGCCTTTCTAGCTTCCATTGCAGCCGTTGTTGCAAGCATTGACGGCAATTTTGCTCAATATCCGGCTAGCCTAGAAATCCAAGAATCCAAAAAAGAGGTATCGTGTTTCGGATGACATCATGCCTTGGCTAATCTGGCTTCTTTTCACAAGATGATCACCAACCTCAAGGAAATGATGATCAGTCGTCTCAAGCTTTTCCAGAAGAAAAATAACGGGAAGCTTCCTGACCGTGTTCTAGTGTATCGTGATGGTGTTTCAGAGGTCCGCGTGTTCGTGCCACTGCCGTTTGTTTCATCAGCCTTATCGTTGTTAGGGCCAATTCGACATTGTCAGAGGCGAGGAGCGACCTCTAATATTTGACGCCTTCCAAGTCTTTAGCACCCCCAAGGCACGATACAGGCCCAAAGTCACAATCATAATTTGCGGCAAACGTCACCATACTCGCTTTTACCCCACCGAGGAAGACAGCGCTGCCGGAGACGGAAACCCCCGGCCAGGCACCGTGGTTGATCGGGGTGTCACTGACATGTACCATTTCGATTTCTTTTTACAAGGTCCGTGGATTGTTCCAGACTGCGGAGTTTGCCGCTGAAACAAGGAATTGACAGCGCACGGAGGTTTGCAAGGCACCACGCGTCCTACTCATTACTACGTTGTCCACGATGAAATCGGCTTCAAGGCCGACGAGATCCAGGGGCTCACCAACTCGCTCAGTTACATGTTTGCGCGTGCAACAAAGGCGGTAAGCTTGGTATCTCCCGCCTATTATGCGGACGTTGCGTGCGAGCGCGGAAGATGCTATCTAAGAAAGCTGTTCCACGGATACGTCGGCGACGGGGCCACGAGTGCAAGCGGAAGTGCCGCGGAGCAAGATGTCAAGAAGGAAGCCCAGAAGTTATGGAGCGGGGGCGTCGCTAAACCGGCCCTCAAGGATACAATGTTCTATCTCTGAACACCTGTATTCCCATGGCCTTCGCTTCCGAGGCATGGGATTGATTTTTTTTGCGATTTCATCTCACCTTGCTTGATGCAACGTCATTTGATGTCTGTTCACATGTCTCGTTTTCACCTCGATACTGTACAATATGTTGTTGTCTTCTGCCTAAATTGGCTCTGCCATGATTTTATTTAACTTTGTCGTTATTGACGTGTGTTTCTCCCGTTGTAAGTTCAGTGTGGATAGGTCGCCCATTCATTTTCATTTCAAGCGAGATGGCCCTCGCAAGGAACGGGTTACCCAATTGCTGCGGAAGGCGCGAGAAAGGACGTTTGTTCTGGCAGAATGAAATACACTGGGGTAAACCATGTTGACGACTCCACAACACGAGCATGACAGGCAGAGATTGTCGATAAATATATCTCTCCGCACTGGCGTCTATGGACAAGATGCTGTGAGACGAGGGCGTCCTATGTACCGTATTCATGATACCGATCAGCCGACAACGCCAGGGCCACGGACCCTTGCAATCTGAACGTAAAACAATGTTAACTGCGCTGATAGAGTGAACACATATATACGAATCGAAAATTTACAGGGGCAAAGTGGCGTTGCGCACCGGTGTGTATTATGAAAGAGGTGACTGCGGCCCACATCAAGCATGTTAATAGACGTCTCGATGAAATGATTGTTCGGAGCGGGGAATGAACGCGAGCCGCTGTATGGGCGGTGCACAGCAGACGAGAGGAAATGTTTGGACGTTTTGTTAGTCAACTTACTGGGAAGCTGACAAATCGGATAAGTGGTAAGTCCAAAAAGGTACTTAGCCAAGTGTCGCTTTACGACATCAAGCCTTTCATTCAGTACGAGGGATGTAGTTGCTATGTTTCGGCCATGGATGCTATACGAGAAGATGAACGGAATCATGAAGATGCTTTATACTCATGATAGTAAACGCAGATGTGACACAAAAAAGACCGTAAAAGTGTGTTCCATTGATCAATATCCACTAGATCTGCAAACTCAATCAAGAGTGAATTAGACTTGAGTCTGCCACTACACAAAGTTCTCATCGAGGGTCACTCTGGCGTGCGTAGTGCCATTGTGCATCATAATGTATGTTTCTATGCCATCTGCAGGGCCTGTAGACTGAAACACAAGGGAACGAATCCCGTGACCCCAATGAGGACTGCTATATCCTCCGTACCTTGACACAGAATGATGACATCACTCTCAAACCAAATGGTAGTAGTGAACGTACCCCGAATGCTTGTCAAAGCAAAAGATCATGTTATAGGTTGGCTCGCGAGAGCACCATTCATTTCCATGATCTAGCAGCGTGATCTAGTCTCCTAGTTTCCCATCATACAGAGAACTTACCATGCCCAGAGATGACCGCGCGTAGGTTCTTCACGTTTGTATTCAATGAATCCCAAAACGGCTTGTCTTTACCCGCCGACGCAGGATCAATGGTGCCCTGCGTGGACCCCTGTCCAAGTAGGTCCGCTTGAAAGTAGCTACACTTTGCAAGAGCTGAAACACGAGGTGGCGGAGACTTACCATTCAGCCCAGGGTCGGCGGAACTGTTCAAATGTTTTTGGACGGTTTGAATAATGTGTCTATTCCCGTCAGAAAACATTTATTGATGCTCGGCATGAAAAGGTGCCTACGGAGGTATGTGTACGAAAGCGAGCGCACTGCGCTGTTGGGGTGGCCCCCAGACGATATTCATTTTCTCTGTTTCGGTTTTGATCCATTCGGCAACAGTCGAGTCTACCCAGTCGGCCATGTGGGTACCATTACTGAACTTGCCACCTTGGACCGTTATCAACACTCTTTCAACCCGCCTCACGACTGCCTCACGTACCTCGAGAGTCAAAGAACCATAAGATCAATACAGGAGTAGGGTCTGGAGAACAAGCGGTTGCTACAGACCATTTGGAGAGGATGCCTTACCGGCTCACCTGTCGAGTTCTGGTAGACGGGAACCCAATAATTTGCTGGCCCTCCAGCACCCCCTACTCCAGGTGGAGAAAACCGCGTATAGCTCAAGGGCGATATCTCTAGTTCCCGTATCATCTCGCCGGTGCGTGTGATGTTGATATCGCTATCATGATTCTATAGACAAGGTTGCCACAGGGAACCACAGATAAGGTACGCCCTACTAACCCCTGAGGTGGAAGAAAAGGGTATTCTTGCTGCATTCAACGGGCGAACGATAGAATCGATCAAGAATGTCGAATTCTCTCGAAATGTATCTGCATGTGCATGTCCCAATATGAATCCACTGAAAACGGGCAACGCTACGCAGACGCACTTTCGCCTGTGATGAGATCTCCGTTAAGGACGCTACCCGACAAAGGTCAGAGCGTTCCCCGGAACATACAGAAACAACGATTGACTGACACGTAATCCGGGGTCTCAATTTTCAATATCTTTTCCATGAGCGCGGTTGAATTGATATCTTGAATCGGGCCCCACGCATCCCATGGATTCTCGCCAAAATGGGTGTCGGAAAAGACGGTCAACTTGAAGGTGCCATTGTGGTTGAAGCTGACCCGTGGCTTGTCTGGGTAAGGGTTCAGTTCGAGCGACTGGCTTGGTGGCGTAATCGCGCTTGACACCGAAAGCTGATCGGGATTGGGCGGCATGACACTTTGAGGTACAGGAGAGCCCCTGCTACGGGCAATCGCGTACGCATAGATGGATGGAATGTAGCAGCAGATCTGGATTGCTGTCAGACGCATAACCTACTCGTTGATGGAGGCGAGCGAAGAAACGTAGTCATGCGCGTTTGAGCAGGATTCGCACATGGCTTCCGACTGCGGTATTCGCCAACTCAGGCCCATGCATGAAATAGCTACACTCCTTTGGTACATCAACGTTCGAGTGTATGATACAGTAGACATTAAGTGTATCTGCGACGTCGTACGAGCGACAGGGGCAAACGAAAGCAGAGACGAATCATTCTTCGACCTTGATCTTCTTGGAATTTGGACCGTCTTGGTCGACGAGGACAGCAGACTCGTCGGATTCTTCGGTGGGTTCTCGTTTCTTCAAATAAAAATGGCTGCGGGTTTCCTGGGCCCAGTCGGTGATGCCAGACCGTCCTTCGTAGGTGACCAGCACTCCGAGACGTGTGGTCCAGTAGACGAAGACGACGATGGTGGTCATGAAACCCGCGATGATGCAAAGCGACCAGAGGGTAACGAGTAAACAAACCACTGTATACGCAATACATGGTCGATCAAAGAAAGATGAGGCAAAACCAAAGGGCGCGCACCAAACATGGACTCGATGGCAATGAACAGAATTGCAGAGGACATGAGCGCGAGGAACACGATGGAGGAAAGGGTGAATACGGTAAGGCCGCTACACAGACGCGTAAGCGAGTGACATGCTCAACACAAGGGTGGACGCACATGAAGGATAACAAGGGAAGGAGGGAAAGACCAGCAAAGATGGACAAGAACGTCTGTAAGCGCATAGGTAAACTTTGAACGCTAAAGGCAGGAAAGAAATACCATCGTAATTGGTTTGTCTCTGAATTTAAGAGACGCATAGCGCAAGACGGGTTGGGCGTATTCCTGCTCAATCCTGGCCAAGAACAACGTCTGTCATGAGCCAGTCACAAGTGAAAACAAGGGTACTTGCAAGTCGGCATAGTGTCTGACGGTGTCTGCGCTTCTCTGAAAGTAGCTCGAAAGATTGTCCTCCATGACGGGATATCTCGCCGATTCGCTCGCGTTCGCGTTCATGGTCAAGGTGAGCCAATAGATATCACGTGCGCGCGTTATATCCTGCCAGATCACCATTCGTCTCTGCCGTCGCGATGAGCAGTCGCAAGCTCAACGCCAGCGAGCTCAAGCTCCACCAAGCAGCTCTAGCAACAAACGACAGGGTACAGTCATTCCTCGCCCTCCATCGACGACGGCTCACCACACCGATAGACCCTCTCCATCAAGGATGCCGAGAAACTCGTCCCAGATGGCAGCGCCCGCACGGCTGCCATCAACTTTTTGCTCGGGGCGGTGTGTGCTCCTCCGCCAGCTATGCTCTCGGATGATGAACGCATTTCCAGGGCATGTTCAAGGTCATGACCAGCTCGGGCGGGGTCACTGCCTTTCGCGCCGTGATGAAGAAGGAGATGGACGTGTGCGTTTATCGGATCCTTTGTTCTCCAAACGACGTGACGTGCGTGCCCTTTTTCACAGGAAAAAAGACATGAGTGGTGAAGAAACCATGGTGCTCAGTCATATCCAAGCGTCGGGGAACGAAGGTATGCTCTTTCTCGCTTACGTGTGGCCAGGGGCCCACACCTTACAGGCATCTGGACCAAGCATCTGAAAGCCAAGACTGAGCTGCATCAGACCGTGATCGACCGTTGCATAAAGTCGCTCGTTCAAAAGCAACTCGTAAAGTCGATCAAAGCTGTTCGCGTACGTGTCCTCTTTTGTTCCTCTGGCGAAGCCAACTCGACGATCATACCCTCAGCATCCGACTCGAAAAATATACATGCTCGCGCACCTTGAGCCGTCTGTGGAACTGACGGGTGGCCCTTGGTACACGGACAATGAGCTCGACACCGAATTCATCAAGCTTCTCTCGACTGCTTGTGTACACTACATACGCGATCGCGTGCGTACACGGTGATTTCCCTGGTCCACAAGACTTCTCACCAAAACCCACCAGTCGTTCCCGAAACAACCAGGCAAACGATCTTCCCATAACCAACGTCTTTATGCCATCGGCGCTGCACCTTCGTACCCGTCCGCACAACAGATACAACATTTTCTAGGCAAGAGCAAGATCACGGAAACGGAACTCGGCGTGGAGCATGTAGAGATGCTTCTTCGCGTCCTCGAGTTGGATGGCGAGATCGAAAAGGCATTGTCAGCATCATCGCATGTTAGTACTGTTGTTCACGACGGCACAGATACCTGCGTTCGCAGCCGTTGCATGGGACTCCAGGGCAGATTCTGAGGAAGACCCTGAATCGAGTTCTGAAAGTGAGGAGCGCTCGAATTCAAAGAAGCGTAAGCGGGGCTCGTCGAAAAATAAAAACAGCGAATCCAGCAAGCGAAAACGACGCTCAGAGGACTCGGACGATAGTGACTCGGACAGCAGCCGATCGAGGAACAAGAGGAATAAACGCATACGGGATAGCGATGAGAGTGACGAAGAAACCGATGAGCCCAAGAAAAAGAAGAAGCGCAAGCACAAGTCACGCAAGAACGATGACACGGATTCGGGAGAGGAGGAAAGTCGAAAGAAAAAGAAGCGCAAAGGAAAGTCAAAGAAACGAGACAGTTCGTCCTCGGAGCGTTCAGAGGCGGACTCGGGGGACGAGGGCGAGCGATCTCGTCCAAAGACCAAGCACGGGTCGTCTAAACAGGCGAGCTCCAAGGCCTACATAAAACGCCAAAAATCACCGTCCCCGGTTTTGGACGACACGTCTGTCGGTGGTGCCTTTGTCTATCGAGCGATTAGGCAAGAACGAGTGGTGCTAGGGTGGTCTCAAGCGCCGTGCGGGAGGTGTCCTGTCTTTGACTTTTGTCAGGACAAGGGTCCCACTAACCCAAAAGAGTGTGTGTATTACGAAGATTGGTATACATTGGGCGCAGGTGCCCAAAAAGGCGCTGCATCTGTGACGTTAACAATGGAAGCTTAGAGTTCGCCGTGGCAACCAGGATCGACGTAGCAATACCCTGTGGAAATATATTCCATTCGTCACATTTAGTTGCTCGACCGGGCTAGCTCGACTTCATCTTGATCAGTCCTTTCATCATGTCGAAACTGTTCCCATCTGGCTGCAGATCAATATACTGACCACCACTCAATGGCTCGGTACGCAAGAGCCCATGATCGGGCGTAATACCCACGATTCGGACCGTCGTGTGAGGAGTTATGGTAGTCAGGGTAACAACTTGACCTCTGAAAGTGGTCTAGTCAGATGGAGCGCCACAAGGCCAGATCACAGACGCACGAATGCAACCACGAGTCGGTGTACCGATCCATAAAGCGCCTAAAGCCTTCATTCTCCTCTGCAAGGAACAAATTCCACACGCGCTCGAACGTCGTCAAAACTGTCGCAGCGACTCGTTCGACGGTGAGGCTTGAAGACACGCCCCGTTCACGTGTCAGAGCCTCTAGTTGAGCGAGTGACCCAATAGGGGGTTCATTCAAGACGTTGAGGCCACATCCTAGATTACTTGGTGAGCACCCACGTAAAACTTGAACGAAAGGGTACTCCATACCGATGATCACGTCCGCCGTATTTCCCGAACAGCTCGTGTTGACCAGTATTCCCCCGAGCTTCTTCAGCGCTACTTTCTTCGATACTTCTTCGGCCGGAAATTCGCCGTAAATGTCGTTTGGCCACTTGAGTTTGATTTTCGATGCCCATTCCGCTGTTGGATCGAGCGTACGACAGGCCTCGACGACGGCGAGTGCAAAGAGATATTGAATAAAGACGAGATTCGACGGTCGGATGGAGCGAGAATTAGAACCTGAAAAGATCTTGGTCGGGCATGATATACCAGGCCAAGTCAACTTACCCGAACCCACGCTCTTGAGCGGGATACCCAATTTCAACGAAAGCATCATGCAACCGGCAGGAGATAGCCATGCATTTTTACCCCTCCCTCGACCTGCCACTTGCCTTGTGGCTAAAGAGACGAGCGGGGAAGGGAGCGCACGAAGGAACTTGGGGTTCCTGTGGAATAGTGAGTCGGTACCGGAGGCGGGGCCGATACACTGACTTGTCGAGCATAGTCTGTGTGCTGGTGACGACTTGACCATAAAAGAGCACGTCACCTATGAACAGTCTGTCGGTAAGACGGAATTCGTCCAGGGCTGCAAAGAACGCATTGGGCGAAAAGAAGGGCGTATAGTGCTTTTCTTGTTCGAGAGTGAATGGTCGGGCGGTGACGATGATGTGCTTGACCTCTTCCTCGGGAGTTTCCGACAACAAATTGAGAATGGGGAGGTCGGACACTACAGCAGGGATATCGCGGACAAAGTGGAACTGGAACGTATCTTGCTCATCCGGAAAGATGGCATTCTCAGCCGTGGTGTCATTCTTTACAGACAATGTCGCGAACGCCGTCTCGAGATCTCGATGCGGGAACAAGGCGTGCACGATGCGCGATCGGACATCCCATTTCTGTGGATGAGCGAGAAGTAACTGAGGAAGGATATGCGACCCCGGCTGTCGGCTTTGGGTCGGCTTTGGGTAGTCGAATCGCAGGCCAAGGGCATACAGGGTCGGAACGAGGAGCGGTTCTGGGAGAGGTGGTGCACATGACCAGAGAGCGATGGTGCCGCTTTCGCTTAGTGCGCCTGCGAGCGCGTTGTCGTCCGCGTAGCGTCCGAGCACGCGTATTCCCTCTCCAAGATCGAGAGACGGCGATGGGGGACGGGAGACTGTGATTTCCTTTTCGCCATGGATGACGGATGTAGGTATGGAAACGCGTGACGGGAAAGAGAGATGGAGTGATGCCTTGCGGTCGGCGAGGCGAAGGATGGTCGTGTCCTTGACGAGCTCGAGACCGGCTCCTACCGATGCGACGCTCGAGGGGGTGTCGTGAATACCAAAGAGGCCCTGCGATCGGCTCGCGTTGACACCAAGTGCCAGTATTCGTCCGCCAGCGTCTGCGTACTGACGCACCCCTGCGTGATGATCAGGTGCAGCGAGAAGCACGATGAGAGCACAGGCAGTCTGCCAAGGATGCTCGGGAGTGGCGAGGATGTCTGTCGAGATGAGTTGGGGGAGGTAGTGGGGAACGAGTACAGAGGAGAGCCATCGCTGAACCGAGGCTGCGTGCGGATGGGTGCTTGGATACACGAGCACGTTCATGGCTGTAGAGAGAAAGAGAGAGAGAGAGATGGGTACCATGGAGGATACCCTGGTGTATGGCACTCTCCTTTGCTCCTCATTTACCGAGCCGTCGTAGCACAATGGTAGTGCGTTGCCTTCCTAAGGCAAAGGTTGTGGGTTCGAGCCCCATCGGCGGTACTGGATAAACATCAGTCACGGCTCACCTTTTATTATTTTTTGAATGGTTCGCGTGAGGTATATTTACTTCAAACTTCGCTTGTGATCGCTTTCGTTCATTCAGTCATGGCAGCCTCCTCGCCCTTCAAACTTGACCTCCCCACACCAGAGGAATATAGGAAAAGAAAGGTCGCGCTCATCAGCGGTGCGTTCAGCTGGTCGCGTGGGCCCTGACACGCGCCCTCCATGATCTCGCGATCCCACTGATAGTTCGACACAGGTGTCACCGGTCAGGACGGCTCTTACCTGTGAGTCGTCTCTCGGCGACAAGATCGTGCATTGACCCCGTGTCACAGAACCGAACTCCTCCTCGAAAAAGGCTACGAGGTACACGGCATCATCCGTCGTTCCTCCAGCTTCAACACCAATCGTCTGCAGCATCTCTACGCAGACCAACACGAACGTGAGCGCATCCCACATCTCTTCCCCCATCCATCTCATCCATCGCCCAGGACCAAACAAGTTCAGATTGCACTATGGCGATCTGTCCGACAGCACCAACCTCGTGTACATCCTCGCCCAGGTGCTCCCCACAGAGGTGTACAACCTCGGTGCCCAGTCTCATGTCAAGGTCTCGTTCGAGATGGCTGAGTACACCGCCGACGTCGACGGCGTGGGCACCCTCCGTCTCCTCGACGCTATCCGCACCGTCGGACTCGAGAAACACGTCCGCTTCTACCAGGCGTCCACCTCGGAGCTGTACGGAAAGGTCGTCGAGACCCCTCAGAGCGAGACCACCCCCTTCTACCCTCGCAGCCCGTACGGCGTAGCCAAACTCTACGCTTACTGGATCACCGTCAACTATCGCGAGGCTTATGGCATATTTGCCTGCAACGGCATCTTGTTCAATCACGAGAGCCCGAGGCGTGGCAGGACCTTTGTCACCCGCAAAATCAGCAGGGCCGTGGCCGATATTCATCTCGGCAAACAACACTGTCTGTATCTCGGAAACTTGGACGCCCAGCGTGATTGGGGTCACGGTGCGTCTTATCATGGTCATCAAGGAGTCGATCCCTCAGTGTATGTTCCCATCTAGCCAAAGACTATGCCGAGGGCATGTGGCGCATCCTTCAACAAGAGGTCCCTGAGGACTTTGTCCTCGCCACTGGCGAAACCCATCGTGTCCGCGAGTTTGTCGAGAAAGCGTTTGCCGTCATCGGTACCAGCATCAAGCATGTCTCGTGCTTTCCAACACCGATCACCACCCGCTAATTTATACGTTGTAGATGGCGAAACAGCGGCGTCGAAGAAGAAGGTTACGACCCCAAAACCAACAAGGTGCTCGTCAAAGTGGACTCTCAGTACTTCCGACCTGCTGAAGTAGAGTGCGTTGGGGCTCCCTTTTTGTTGCGTATTGTGTCGCTGACAAGCTCAAATAGCCTCCTTCTCGGAAATCCTGCCAAAGCAGAGCGTTTGTTGGGTTGGAAACGCAAAGTGCCCTTTGACCATCTTGTTCACGAAATGGTCACCGCCGACCTCCAAGCATCCCGAAGCCTCGTCGAGGATCAAAACTAGATGCTAGCCGAGCATGTCAGGCTGGCAGCATTTTTTGGCTAGGACGTCATAGTGGACCGGTGGAATAATCAGTCTAGTTTACGAGTTGTAAATTTCTTTTGTCGCCTTGTTGGAATCATGAGTCTGAATCTCGGATAATACATTGGTATTTCAATGGCTACTCCCTGCAGTCCTCGCATTCGCATAGTTGGCCAGGAACCAGTCGACGCTCTCCTTGAGTGCTGAAACAATGCATCAGCGAGTAGGCTGGATTGAGAGACACGAGGGGCACACCGTCGTCGAACGGGGTAAATTTGAAGTCGGGTCCAATCAGTTTCACAAGCTTCTCGTTGGAGGCAGGCTTTCGATCTTGCCCATTGTCTTTCGGCTCGTTTTCAAACGATACCTCGCCTTGGAATTTGAGGGCGCGGACGATCGCATTGACGACCCCCCTGATGCTGATCTCGTCCTTTTCGTCCACTATCCAGAGGTTTAGCCGGCGTCTCGCCAACGATGCCAGCTCACCATACCTGAGAAAATCACGGGCTCGACGCTCTCATATTCACGCAGTTGCCAGATGAAGAGCTTGGCAAGATCACGGGAATAGATAAACTGGCGCAACGGCGTTCCGTCGCCCATGACCTTGAGCGACGTTCCGTTTTCTGTGCAAAAGATGAGATCGTCTCGTAGTGGCACATTTGGATCTCACGTTTGGCGAGATAACACTTGTGAATGAGAGCGGGTATGACGTGCGCGCTCTTGAGGTCGCTGTCAACGCTCATCACGCATGGTTTGAATCATAGTTGACCAATCTCACAAGTTATCGTGGGGCCCAAACACGTTCGTAGGAATAGCAGACGTAAAATTGCAACCAAACTCTTCCTTGTATGCACTGTAGAGTGGTGAGATGCTCAATAAAGCGACGATGTTTGGGAGAGCGGACCGATTCTGAACATCGACCATACGTTTGGCATACGCATAGCCAAAATTGGACTCGTGAGGTGGACCGAGGTGAACTTTCTCCTCGGTCAGAGGATAATCGACTTTATCTGGGAAGACGCATGTCGAGAGGCATGAAATGACTTTTTGCGTCTTCTTGATGCGCGCCGTGTGCAACACATTGTCGTTTATCAACATGTTGTCGCGGAAAAAGGTCATCTGGAGCGAGGTGGCCATCAGTCCAAACTCATCCACGCGCCGATCGACACCGACCTTGCGTTCCCTGTTGGCAAAAACGCCTCCGACTGATCAGGTGGGCATCAGCAGGATCGCGACACAAGGGATGGCGCACGCACCGAGGGCAGCCAAATGAATGACGTGTGTGGGTTGATGCGTCTCAAAAAGCTGCACGGTCTGCTGGGGATCTCTGTTTGCATGAGCCCCATTGTCGACGGTTCAGATCAGATGAGTACCTGAGATCTGCGTCGCGCGAGCTGGCAAAGATCCATGTCTCGCCTGGCCGCTTTCCAAAGCGCGATCCTTCTGGTTCGTTTTCGATCACGTATTCGATGGCCTTGCCAACGAGACCAGTGCCTCCAGTGACGAGCACGACGGCGGCGGGCATAGTGATGGACGAGTCAGTGCTAGTTACGTGATACCAGTGACTCGGAGAGATCAGAGTCGGCTGGTGATTCCCACCCAACGACACTTCCGTTGGCCATCTCCCACCACCACCACCATCCAAGATGCCCGTTCATGATAGAAATGCAATCGCAGAACACGTCTACGCTCTCGCAGCGTCGACAGAGCCCATCAGCGCATGCGTCAAGGAAGCCCTGGACGTCATCGAGAACGCACTGGATATGTATACGTGCGTGCAAGTTTGGCTTGGATCGCAGTCGTGATGCAGACGTGCCTCTTGCTTTCAGGCCGAGCAAGGTCTCCATCAGCTTCAACGGCGGCAAGGACTGTGCGTGACCGTCTCGCTCTCCGACCAACTGCTGACCGCCCACAGGTACCGTCCTCTTGCATCTCTATGCTGCGGCATTAGCTCGCCGGACTCCATCGACGTCCAGTCCGATCCCCGCAGTCTATATTCCCGTCCCTTCGCCGTTTAAAGACCTAGAAAGTTTCATCCGAGAATCCGCCGAGGCGTACGACCTCGATCTCTTCACATGCTCGAGTGAGTCAGACACGTTGCCGGTCGAAAGCGTCACTCCGGCCGAAACACCGAGAGAACCCAAACAAGGCGAGGATTATTCAGGTTTTCTGCAGCCCGTCGGGAAAGCACGGGGAGGTGAAGGAATGCGGCGCGCTCTATATCATTACAAGGAAAAGTATCAACAGATAGAGGCTATACTGGTCGGAACGAGGAGATCAGACCCGCACGGGGGTGAGCGCTCCGTTGGTCTTTTGGGGGAATCGCACGATGACGTTTGATAGCCAACCTCACGTTCAAGAACAAGACGGATGCCGGTTGGCCCTCGTTTGAGCGCATCAATCCCATCATCAATTGGTCATACTCGGATGTGTGGACATTCCTGCGACAATTGAAGGTGCCCTATTGCTCCTTGTATGACCAGGGGTAAGCCATTTCTGCATAGGCAGTGACGATTCTCTGAGAAGATGGAGCAGGTATACGTCCCTCGGTTCAATATACAATACATTCCCAAATCCTGCGCTCCGTCTCGAAGATGACACGCCGTCATCCACGTTCCCATCGTCCTTCACAGTTATTGCCAGCGATCCAAACGCCATGTGTATGGCCGAACCACCATGCCAGCCCAAAAGTACAGCAGAGGATAATTTATTTGCAGGCCTGACGATCATCGCCAGTAACCCAGATGGGATGTGCAGGGTCGACCCTTCTTTCGGATCGACTTGCCGCGGTCCTATTTCTGGTGCTGCCAGTCTGACCAACGGTCATGCGTCGTCACCGTCTTCGCGCTACAAGCCTGCTTACATGCTTCAGGACGAGAGTCTTGAGCGGGCGGGTAGAGTTTCTAGGGCTGCGTTGCTTGGGAAAGCGTAGATACTTGTGTACACATCTTTATTAGGTGTCTGTTGTATTAATTGCCACACCATGACTGTGACCAATGTCCAACCGTTGATGCTCCTCGCCAGTTCCAGCGCGACATGGACGACGACGCAAGAGAAAGCGATCGCTCGAGATTACCCTTTTGTCGACCTTGACTCGGAGACGGCTGACCAGTTTGTCGTCCGAACGTATCTCCAGTTTCTCTGGCTCCCCGAAGTACGATCGTCCTTTGCGCACTAAGATGGTTCTAACCCGGCCCAGTCGATCATGTCCATCCACCTGCTCATCCCATCTCTGCACCGTGTCCAAGACGCGTCGCCACGACCCCCAGATACACCTCACCCACTCCACGCCCTACTGGACCCCCTCCTTCTCTCCGTCCGCTCCGTCGCCACCAAATACCACACGGAGCTCCCCCAGATCCTCGCCCAAGATGGGGGCGATGGTGAAACCGAAGAATCCATGATGTGGTATGCACTAGGATACGAAATGATGGGCGAGACCGACGACGACGGGGCCGTTCACACGGAAGACGCGATCATGGTCGAGGAGAAGGCGCGGCGTGCGTGGCTCGAGAGGCTCGAGAGACGCGAGTGCGTGTCACTTTTTTTCTCGTTTCGTGCGTGCGTGGCTGGATGATACGTGTGCAGGGTGCAGATTCAGGTTCTACTGTACTTGCTCAAGCTTTCTTTGCCTGGACCATGCGCCCCACTGCCTCCCGTGACGGTGCCCACTAAAGACCTGGTTCCATCAGGGAAGAAACGGAAAAAGGAACGCGCCAAGGTTGTCGTGCCATCCCCCGAGGAACGACTAGAGTCGTTCATGGACAAGCTCTGCACGTGGCAGCTCGTCATCAACATGAACGACGAGAGCAAGCCAAAGACCAAGGACGAACGCGACTGGATGCAGACGTTTTGCGAGGACGTCGTCGAGCGCCAGTCAGTTCTGCGTCTCTCAACCATCACCAAGTGTAACGCTTTCCTTGCAGATTCAAATCACAACTCCCCAACATGTGTACGCTTTTGCGCAGCAAACTGTTCCCTCATTCGCCCTTTTCAGATGAAGATGACAGTACGGACACGTCAGCAAGTGGATCTAAACTGCCTGGTCCTGCCCGTTCTAGTCGTAAACTCGCCCGATCCTCGACCTCGACCTCGACCTCGACCGCCCAGTCCAAGGGCGGATCCAACCCCAAACCCCTCCAACGCTCCCCCTCCGTCCAGTCCCACACCACCACATCCGACCTGCGGTCTCGGTCTCGGTCCCTCTCTGTCTCGCTCGCACAAGACGCCTCCGCGAGGCGCACAAACGCCGCCTCGGGGACCTCGTCGTCCCTCAAACGCGCACTCAGTCGGGAAGTCAGCATGTCGCGCGGATTCAAACCACGAGTCCATTCATTACAATCGCAAGCCGAGGCGTCGACCAAGGCGCCACCCAAGGTTAAAAAGGACACGCAAACGAAAAAAGAGGACAAACGCGCACAGGGGGTCACGCTCGTTGCCGCAACGCCAGTAAAGCCCAAGGCTCGAGGGTATGGCCGGGTCTCCAGTCAGAGTCAAAGCCAGAGCCGAATCCAGGCACCGAGTTTCGACCTTGACATGCGTATACAGGACGAGGACGACTTTGGAGATGACGCTGGAGATGCAGATGGCGATGACGATTTTCCGGACGTCCCAAAGGACGAAGACGATGAACAATGGTTGCCGGATTCCTCGCCCGATGTGCTGCTGTTGAGCACGAGGAAACGGAGTGCAAGCGGTTCGTCATCAAGTATGGGTCTTTCTGATCCGACCGAGGCAGGGCTGGATACGCCTGTCAAGAAACGAATACGCATATAGCGGCGACGGCGGGACAGCCCCTTTTCTTTGTTCTGTAATTCCAATATGAATATATGACAGATGTTGACCTGTTCACACAGAGTATGTGGTACCGCTTGCAGGCGGAATTGTTCGACTGGCAATCTCACAAGGTAACAAGGATGATTGTCTATTAAACCGGCGCGGTGTTGTTTGTGTTTCCAGGCAAGACATGGATTACCGGGGTCCCAAACTTGGCACTGGCAAAGACAAAGGCAGACTGTTGGCTGATGGATGGTTTACCCACCTTTCGGACCACCCCGATCGAATATGTCGATGGGAACTGCATAGTCGTCTGTCGTTATGGAAGAGATGACTTGCATTTCCAGACTAGCCCACATGCTTCGTGGGCCGTCGTCATCGGATCTCCCATCGCTCCGGATCACACTACTATGAGCAATCGTGAGTACGCATTCGCTCAGGTCCCGGATCAACCAACGCCAAGACTCGTCGAGGATGGCACACCAGCTTCTCATCTCGACCGCTGGGCCTGATACATGACCGGACCAGAAATCGGCCACGAGAATGGCGGGTTCGGACGGGCTTTTGGTTGGTTAGATGGAACTGCATGACACGAGCATGTCACCGCGATAGTCACTGCTACGGCCTCTCGGGATCACATTTGTTCTGATGCCGTATAAATGACGACAAGGTAACCAAGATCTTGCGGGATCTGTTCCCCGGGCGCTAATATGCATAATGTGACGCGTCCAAACAAATGAGGCTACGTAGATCTGGATCGAACCGTCACAAATGGGATGGAGCAATTCGGCATTTGCAGTGACACTTTTAGTATGACGCCACCAACCCAAACATGGCCTTGAAGGCTGGCAAATTGGCAGATTCTGATACCTTGACTCGTGTCAATGTCCGATGCAATGCAAGAAATAGATAAATTCTCGTTCTAGCCTGGAAGCGAAGTGAAAACAGTGTGCACGTAGTCAGAGATTAAGTGAGTCGTCGCAGGATACGTCCATGTTCATCAAGGGGAAAAGGAGGGTATCGGGAATGGCTGAGCGATAGGGAAGAAACCGGTTGGTTTGAACAGATGCATTAGACTAAATCCAGTGCTATGTTGGTCCAGTGATATGCAAGTATGCGTATGAGAATAAGATGTGCACGATAAGAGAACTGAAATCAGGATCAGGCGACCTCCGCCATCGTCGTCAAAGTCCGATGAAAGTGATCACACTCCTTCATTTGGCAGGATAAACGTGAGTAGCCGGCGATGAGCTTGCGATGGCAGTAATGAGAGCACCGCTGTGGGTCTGCCCAAGTGGTATTGGCGGGGGTTTGCGCCTTTTCGGGGGAGCGGGGGGAGGCCTACGTGTCTTTTGCGTGGTAGTGGATGACATTGGCGGGGGAGCGGAAGCCGTGGGCGAGGATGGATGGGGATAATGCTTAAGTTGGTGGTGATTTTTTTCCGCCTGTTGGAGGAGGGAAGAATCATCCATAGAGCCCATCCTCTCTTTTCGCCTCGATGCATTTGTAGTAGTTGAAGCTATGATGCCCATGCTCGGCGCGCTATCCTTGCTTTGTCTCCGTACGCCATCCGACCATGCTCTCGATGAAGGTGGCTTCGCGGAGGGGGATTTCAGATTCTCGACGCTACGACTAGAGCTGAACTGCTTCGACTTGGACGAGGGGGGAGCAACACCGTCATACGACATTTCAGAAACTATTGGCGTCGAAGGCTGAGGTGGTAGGCTGAAGTGTGTCGTCGACGCAACGATATCGTGGCTAGGGCTACCCAGGCGGAAACCGCCCTGCGCGTTCAAAGCATCTTTATCGAACGAGTTCTTACGCAGTTGCACACACCAGTCCCCGCTGAGACATCGTTCCACCAATCGTTTCGTGGTCGGATTGATATCGCGAATATTAGCATTCTGCGTTAGGGACTCGAGGGCCATTACTATTTGCGGACGTTTGTAGGGAATATCTCGTAGCTGTGTTTTTGAAAGGAGGGGATGCAAAACCCGGAGATACGTGTGACGTAACTGCAGTAACTTGAGTTGACTTCAGACATTGCACGAATCAGGGTTGACCCACCGATTCACTCTCATCATCGAGATCTACCAGCTCGCGCAAGAAGACATCAACAAGGACGCAAAGGTCGTTAGTATAAAAGTACTCCGATGTCGCTTTTGATGTAAACAGAATATACAGCAGTTTCAGCACCAGTAGCTGCATGCATAGGTCCTCCGCAGAACGAGCTGAAAGTTATTGTGAGGTATAGTGTAAAAATAAATCATGTAAAACGTACACGCGCGATTCAACATAAAAATCATGTTCTCTCCGAATGTCTTACTGGAACCGAGGCGAGATATAAGCACGTCAAGCACCCGATTCTGCGCCTCGGGTGCCTTTCCCTGGCCATTCAGTGGCGAAATAGGATGGTTCAACCCTGCGACCATAAACTGTTCGTTAAGTGCCACCTAGACAGGAGTCAGCGCCTGCCGAAAGAAGGGTATATAACACTCACTATCAGTTTGATAACAGAATAGTTGAATGTTTCATCTGGCATGAAACGCGTCTGCTCCACGAGCTCGAAAAGATGGTCGATGAACAAATCAGTGAATACGCCTGCGTCAAAGCGCTCAGACAGACAAACGAGCTGATGTGGAAGAAAAGGCCTACAGAGATCTTGCTCCGACAGCTTTTGAACCCGACATACTTCGTAGAGGAGTCTCACGCTTAACAATCTGAGCTTTCCTTCTATGGCAACTGGTCCCATAATGACACTGGCACGAGAACCTGGGCCGCTGGATCCGAGACTAGAGCTGACGCAAGCATCCTCGGAATCTGGATCAATATCAACCAGAACATGGTCCATT
>JBBPTS010000097.1:0-37138 GCA_038094235.1 Fistulinella staudtii | reverse complement strand
TCCTTTTAATCTCCGCCCTGTGCAACTGGCACCGGTATCAGACGTAACAACATACGCAAGTATTTAATTCCCGTTTACTTCTCTCCCATTACAGAAGGCACTGCCTTAATAGGTTCCGAAGTCCCTTGATGCACGACGCATCCTCATGTTATACTTATCGCCCAATGGCGCATTATGCTCATATGGTACGATTCTTTAGAAATACGCTTATGGAAATTATGCCACAACATGTACATACAACCCTATGAATATATAAACCAGGTTGCTTTGCTGAGGATGACTCCTCAGTCGAAGTAACTTGGTGGTGCAGACTCTTAAAGCCCCTGAGCCCTTCACTCAGTTCTATTCTTATAAGTCCTTAGTGGCTTTTTCGTTTCAAAAAGTGACTGGGACCCTTTCAGATAACCCAGATTATCGGCCGGAACGCCGTTAAACTACTCCTTCCTTCACATATAAAAATACATCTGGTGGTAAACGTATCATGGATCAAACCTTACAAGGAACACCTCGACGGCCAACCTGTCCAGAACCCAGGTCCAGTCCTAGTGACCGAGGACCGGGATGAAGAATATGAAGTCAATTTCATCGTCAATGCTCGCAAACGAAGGAACAGATGGGAATATCTGGTGCATTGGCACGGATACTTGGAAGAAGACCGCACATGGGAACCTGAGAAGAACCTCACCCATGCCAAGGAGGCGATAGTGGAATTCCATGAGAAAAACCCCAAGCTCCACCTACGCGAGTCATTTTACAAAAACTTTAGCTTAGAAAATCCCTACAAAACCCTGTTCGTTCACGCCGTCACTTTCACATCCCACCCAACCACCCAATAGGGTCTTTGATGGAACTTGAAGACCATGAGAAGGGGATGGTGTTACAAATCCTTAAAAGTCTTGATGACTTAGACTATTCCTTTCGCATAAACCAGGTCACATGACTAACCACATGACACATCACATGATGATGAGGATCACATGATCCAGAAGAAACCGAATCCTTCGTGACAAGTGTCACACCCTTGGACACCACTAGCCCATTTCTACTTTCCTTATACATGGGGCACTGTCCTTTAATCTCCATCCTGTGCAACTGGCACTGACACCAGACGTAACGACACACATGAGTATTTAATTTCTGTCCACTTCTCTTCCATTTTAGAAGGCACTGCCTTTATTGGCTCCGAAGACCCATGATGCTCACCGCATCCTCATGTTACCCTTATCGCCCAATGGCACATTATGCACATATGGTACGATTCCTAGAAATACATTTATGGTAGTTACCAACACACATGTACAAACATAACCGATGAATATATAAACCAGGGTGCTCTGCTGAGGACATTTCCTCAGTTAGAGTAACTTGGCAGTACCGGCTTAAAGTCAACTCTGAGTCCTCTACTCGACCCCCCTCTCTAAAAAGTCACTAGTTGGCTTTTCGTTTCACTGAGTGTGAGGACCTTCAACATAGAGCAAGGGAGATGGTGAGAGTGGACCAGGGTACACCATGTGAGGGCTCTCCCTTAGATAGCAAGTGAGAGGATAGACCAAGTGAGTTACTTGGCTGCTTATCTGCTTATTAGGCAAAAGTTCCAAAGTGAACAAGACTGGGGTTTCCAGCTGAGTTCCTTTGGGTTTATATATGCATAGAACATAGCTATGTCTACCCTAATTGAGGCACTGCTTATCTAGACTGTGCATGAAAAGCAGTAAGTACATCAGAAAAGTCCATCAGAAAGTATAGCCAAGATAGTAGTAATTAATAATGTATGTGTTATATGAGACATAGAATGGAAGAGATGAAAGTGAACATGAGAACATAATTGGGCAGTGCTTGACCAATATGATTAGATGAGATCTGTATCTTGGATCAGATCTGCCATATGTCAGCAAGTGCAAAGGGAAGGAAAAGAGTTCAAGAAAGATGAGAAAACTTCTAAGTCTCTTCAGATAAGATCTGTCTTGCTATCGTGTGATATCTGATAAGATACCAGAGATTGCCAAGATAAGATAAGATCATCAATAGGGGTTTAAGGAAATTGAAAAAGGAAATCATAATGGGTGTGGTTGTATATCTATGCCAGTTCTTGCCATCACTTCTAAGTCTGAAGTGTGGAAGTAACAAGCCATTGCAGCTTATCTATCTCAGATTGATATCTCAGACTGTGTAGATCAAGCAGTTTCATCTCCAGAATAATCTATACTATATATGTTATGTTTACCTCATAAAGAGAATGTATCTTCATAGGTGAGTGCCTCATGGAAGTAGTGTGTCTACATAGGTGAGAGCCTTATAGACAAGTATTGTTGATGTGGGCATTGGCCTCATAGACTGAAAAATTTTCACCATTGGGTTATACTCAATGGGTTCTCATCATTGGAATTGTCACAATGGTATTCACATTGGGATATACACAATGGACTTGTATATAGTGATCTCCAGAGCTACATCAACATTTATCACAGTAGCTTTCACTCACTGGACATCATGGATATCACTACCAGGGCTCATAACCTGTTGAGCAGGCTGTAGTCATGGTGGAATAACTCACTAGACAATAGCATACTGGGATAACACAGTAGCCTGTGAGAGGAATAGTTCTGGGATCACTTTAAACACACCAAGTATCACACAGGTGGTGGTTGTGGTCTTAGTTCCCCTTTTTGATTATATGTAGAACTATTTAGTAAAGTACTTCTATGTATCAGTATTGGAAGAAATGTTTCCAATACTGTAAAGGACTTTATCATATAAAGTTGTACTCGGAAGTCTTGCTTTCGGTATCAAAAGTTTTGTAAAAGCCCGATGTTTCCGGACCGCGGGAAGTTTACCGAAACCGGAACCGGAAGTACTAGAAGTTCAACATGGTCATCTAAAATGGTATGTGTATCATCTTTTTTAAATAACAATCTGTTTAAATTTTTCAGAATGAAAAGACCTCTATTTTGTTGTCATATAGGCCAAATGATGAGAAAGCAGAGATTGATGTAACTAATCTAGTATAACTCATATATTACGTATGACTTGGCTACTTTCTAGAAATTGATCCACACTTGATATTTTGAAAGTTGTCACATATTGTGTTAGGGCATTGATTTGGGGGTGGCATTCAGATGTGCATTGTCAAGTAGGAAAGGCTAGTTGAGGGATACCATTGTAAGAATAAACGTCCTTACACCCAACTGAGAGAGCTCAAATGGAAAGCAATCTATTTTATGCACTGGATCAGCTCAGTGATGGGGTCAGCAAGGCGACAAACTACAAGTTGCTTATGCGACTGTGAGTCCCTATCAACTTGTGTCGGACCAGACAGAGTTTCCTCGAGTGTGGCATAGCCGTGAGGGATTGAACGTCTGACCCCCCACTGCGACATAGCACATCACATGAGAATACATTAAACGTATAATCTAGAACCTACACGTCCCCAAAATACTCGTTCACCAGCACCTCTTTTTATAGTTTAAGTATCACGCCCTCCATTTCCTCTCTCGTTGGCATTTTTGGTGGCAAGAGGTCCTCAGGTGAGAGAAACGAGATGTACGACGACGCAAACTGGGCGTGGGCGAGCATCGCGTTTGGCGCATGGCTGGACACCGTGGGTAGCTGTCCTGAGGCTGTCTTTGATCGTTTTGTATTTTCAGGAAGAAAATCGTCGTCATTGGCCATGCCAGCCTTGCTATCCACGTTGTCGTCTGCTTTCCGCTTTGCAGCGTTGCCCAAGGATGACGCGTCGGAGGGCGAGTTTGACGACGTCGCAATTGCGGATTGTCTGGGGTCGCGAGGAATGTCGGGTATAGGTTCGTCCTCGGGAATGCCCAGCGCCTCACGAATGCGCACCTGTGCCCCTCGCCACTCTGCCGCCTCCGCCTGCTGCTCATACGCCATCAACTCGTTGCCCAATTGCGTCTCGTCCAAGTCACCAAAGTATGCCGGACCTTGGTTCATAAACTTTTTGTAATACGCCAAGGCTTGGTTTTCTTCTTCTTCTTCCTTTTTTCGACTTTGAAAGAGTTCACGTACGCCAGGGAGCTCTTTAGCGCGACCAAAGTACCTGGTCGAGCGTGAACGGGTGCGTTCAGCAACGAGAGAGGGGAACCCACTTGTATCCCTTGGTACCCGGCACCTCTTTACCATCATCATCCAACATGGCTACGTTCCGCCTATAATTCGCCCCTCCCAACGAAATGATTTGATTCTCCCAATGCCGTTTCTCGCGCAATAGCTTGTTAATCTCATCATTCAAATCCCGTACCTCGTAGTCGGTCAAACCCGCTGTGTTTACATGAGTCCGAGGCCGAGGGAAAGCGCAAACGCAGACGAGACGCAGGGGAGCAGCGCACCGTCTTGAATCTTGGACACCTTGCGACTGATCTCGCGTAAAATGTCACCTCGCCAGCGTTCGCACTCGCGAAGACTTTTGCAGGCACTGGCCATCTTGGGACGTCTGTCGGCGCGAGTACCCAACCCGAGCTCAGCCGCTTGGGCCTCGCGAAAGCGGTAGAGCATGGATTGCGCTTTCTCTTCATTGCGAGCCTGGAGCGGGGATCAGGAGGACGGCGGGGAGAAGGCGAGCGTCGACGTACCATGGTGGGCTACTTGAATGAGGTTTGTTTGGCGACCGCCTTGGACATAAACAACGCCACCCTGGTCACCTCCCCTTGCCATGGTCGTCGCTCATTTCAGACGAGGATATCAGTTTATTCTGCGAATGTCGTCGCCACCTTTGAACAATATTCGTCGTACCTGCGACGGTCGACATACGACTGATCGCCATCAGCTCACGGCCAAGAAAAGACCTGTACATGCCGCTCCCGCCCGCGGACGAGGCATTGCTCGATAGGATTGGCTATTGAAGCAAACTCCAAGAGATCGACACCGCCATCCCCGCCAATGCCAATTTTTTGGGCAAGATCATTGCGAATCCAGAGATATTTGGACGTAATGCGGATGTGGGAGAGGACGGTAAGTCCAACGCTTCGGAACGGCCTCGTGGTAGGGTGATTTCAGGTGCCCGTGTAGTTAGGCTGACGTGGCTTGTGTAGATGATGGCGGGCGTGCACACACTCATAATACGCGCGCTCGGGATCCGAGACAGGCGCATAGACGACATCAGGAGAGGCACGAGACCACAGATTTTGACATGGACAAGCTAAGGATCACCCTCAAGCAGTTTGTTTGCGATTGGAACGAAGATGTGCGTGTCTCCGTATTCTACTACTGCCACATCGACCATGGCAATACATCAAGGGAAAGCTGAACGAGACCTGTACTATGACCAATGAAAAAGTCCTCGAGGAACATTTCGAGGGTCGAGACAGGTAGTTTCAGTGGGAGATCAAACGAGTGTCGAGTCAAAGATGTAGGCAAACTTGATTGAACACATCTACTTGCCAACGGGGTACGATGTTGATCTCAAATGCCAGGTTTCGCCTGTCAGGCCAACGAATCCTCACACTACACGCTCCTCTCGTCGTATCTCATCCTTAACAAGTACGTTCATTCGCCTACCGCGATTTGGCCCCCAACTCATTTGTACGAGGACGGAGTCGATCGGGTAACACGCCACATACCCCTTCGTCCATTCTTTCTCAAATATTTCCTGTAAACGTAGCCTCCTTCAACCTGTGAACATTGCTGATGTCCTTTCATTTTACTTTTCTTTGGTAGTCGGCACGCACGCCCGCGATGACATTGCATGCGCGTCTCGTAAAACGCTGACATTACACATGGCAGGCGACTCTGAAGAGATTTATGACGCCGAGGATACGGACGAAAATGAACCACGCGCCGGACAATGGGACACGGTGCGCGCCGGGCGGCGTTTAGATCAATCTCGGTAATTATGACGTGCGCTCACTCATTGTCCGTATTTGCTTGACCTGCACTCAGGTCCGTTGTTGTGACACTTTGAGAACACCACCACCAACGACCCATCGATCAAGTTGGATTTGGAAGAGGTCGAGGCAAGTTGGGGTTTCAACTGAGCGTGAGTGTCATGTCTTGCCCGTAATGGGTCGGGCTGATGCGTGTGGTCAGGTAGGATGAGGGGACGATCGGGACGAGTTAAATGAGCAATGATCAGTCGATGCCAGGGTATTGGATCTACAAGGCTGTGTTTGGAAGGCGACAAAGGAACAAATTTACACTTTCTGAATCCATTGGGCCAGTTTGTATTGATTGTATCAGGTCTGATGTCTGCTATACTGCGCCCTTGAAGAGATGCAGGCTCATGAGAGACTTGTGGTCCAATCTTAAATTCTACAGATTCACAACATTGTGTAAGCCGAACTTACTACGATAGCGACGTCATTAGCATTCTCGGTCGGTGGTATCAGCATTTCTATGCTGCAGAGTTTTCTGTCTCGCTGCACATATATAAGGTCGCTCGTAGGACTCTGACACGCTACTTCTTTTCCCATTTTTTCTGTCTCTTCTGTCTCCCGCAATCATACGCTCATCCACGTTCTGATTTCCCGTGTGAGCGCCTCGGAGTGTTTCTGTCTCGCGACGGTTTCCACATTGTTTTTAAAGGCCAGCGGTACTATGCGTTCAAATACTCTCCCTCCGCATCCAATCCCAGGACCGAACCCAGTTCCACCGTTATCGGGAATGCTCGAAGCCGACGAATACCTTGTCGCCCCTCCTGGAGTACCAGAATATGGAACACGCGGCCGCTTCTATCTTTCCGCAGCACTTATCGCAGATGGCCTGATTCTTTTATCCATCTTCACCTTACTTGCCGAATTCATTCTCTATGGGATAGTTGGCCTTCCGTGGCCTGGTTTTATTGGTTCCCTGACCACAGCAGTCTTCCACACTGGTTTTTTGATTGGCATACTGTGCATTCCTGCTATCTTTTTTCTGGTGCAGACTGTATGGCCAGCACGAGGTTATTTTGTTCACACTCTCTGTTACCTTTACACCCTCGTGGCTTATTTTCAGTTTGCGACGCGTCTTGAGGTGTCCTCACTCCCCATTCGTACGTGATCCCTCTTTGGGATGATGATGTCATCTCACTGTAATTTTTAGCGTGAGTCCCTTCTCCCGGACCAATTCACTCGTTCTTATGCTGTTGCAATGGGGTCTTGGCGCTCTTAGTGCCAGCTGGGCCTCACTTGTACTATCATTATTTCTCCGCCAGACTTGGGGAAGCGGAGTGGGGTGGCGAGTTGTGATGTATGCACGTCGTTTTTTGTATTCCACACGCATGTATAATTTTCAATGTGATGGCGTGGTACTGTCAACGCGCGAGTTCTTTTGGTCAATGTTGAGATGTCTGATCTGTCGCAATCGAGTGCCCGAGTCAATGTGCTGCTTCAAGTTACCCAGTCTCATACACGAACAGCAAGAGTATAAATATCATGCCAATGTGTCAATGGTGCATTCTTTGTGAAATACATATGAAAAAGACGGTCTGCATGCAATGTAGAGTGATGAGCAAGATGATGATACGTCGTGGTGGAAACAGGGTAAAAGACAAGGTATGAATTCAACAAGACGTGTAGGTAGGATACAATATGAATGAGTCGAGTGTCAAGATTCGGAAAGAGAAAGAGAAGGGAGAAAGAGGAAAGAAAGGTGGGACGAACATGCCCACGTTGGGTGGTTTACCGCAAATCGACAATCTCGAGCGGCATGTCCTTCATTTGCACGTGTCCCTTGTCTGCGTCCTTGAGAACGGAAGACATGTTCAGTCGTTCGACATCCGAAAACAGGGATCGGTTCCGATGTCGTGCCAGCAATAACATGACGTGCATGAGTGACGAATCACAAAAAGATAAAAGGGACGTACCGTGTAAATAGGAAGATCAGGATGGGGATGAAAAGCTTCTTTGGCGTGGCAATTCAAGATCGTTTGAAGACCGGGTGGATCCGTCAGACGAAAGATGCCAAAACTATGAAAAAATCAGTCGTGGTCAAGGTAGCGCGCCAGTAGGACGCACTTGGGCGTTGATTTCGGCGCACAGACAACGGCAAATGATTCAGGGAGCATACGTTGGAAACCCGAGTGGGTGTGCAAGTCGACCGAGGACATGAAACCTACGTGTCCATGAGCAGCGACCTCGGCACATCATCATTAGAAACGCACATGATTGTGACGGGTGGGTATGGATCTTGAAACGCTCAGCTTTGAGTCTCGTTCTTACGGTCTCTCACTTACCCATCCAAGTGTGATCAACGATCGTTCCTCGGTAAACTGCATCACCAACTCCTCCTCATCCATCGTACACGTATCGCTTGTCGAGTGCTGTCGAGGAATCAACAAGGTGGTCACGATGAACTTGCCTTTCTGATCCCTGCCAAGCAACAGCCCGCACGTCTCGCGATTGCGCGACGTGTTGAGCGCCGCGATAGAGAGGAAACGTGGAAGGCAATCGCGTGGGAGGGAGACCGGTTTGAGTTCGGGCACGCGATCATCGTTGGCGCGTTCGCGGGTGATGCGTGCAGAATCTTGCGAGGCTGTCCGATAGTGCTCGTTTTCGGCGTGAATGGGGGGTGGGGGCGGTGGCGGTGGTGGGGGCGCCTGCGCTCGGGAGAGGGTGGCGAACGTGGTGGTATATTGACTGCCCGGAGGTACAGCCGGATGAACCGGAACGGGTATCGAAGGACGAGGAAGCGTATCGACAGGGTACAGGTGGGGCGGCATCTTGGACGCATCTGGAATGAAGAGAAGAGAAGAAGGTGCGACTTCGGAATGTTTGAGAGAAGGATAGGTAAACATCGACTGTAGAGAGGGGGTATAGCCCTGTGAGAGCTGATGCTGGGACATGAGCTGCGGGTATCGCACGTGCCCATCTGGGGGTGCGGGTGATGTGGTCGTGATGGGTATTGGGTATGAAGGTCTAGAATGGAAAAAAGAGGGTGGGTAACGTGCCACCCCTAAGCAGACGAGGCCACGTACCCTTTCACAGATGGCGGTTGAAGCCTGTTGGAGTGCTGGGATCAGGACGGATATGAAGGCAGAAGTTGCGATAAGGCTAACCTTGTCGGGCTTTCTAACGGCATGGACGGTGGAAGAACGTCTTCATAGACGTGTTCTCCGTTCCTTGGCGAAGGCTGAGCGTACTGGTAGATGTGAGTGGAGGAGGAAGGGACATATGTGGGTGAAGGGACGACGCTGCGACGAACTGCACGAGCCGCAGCTTCTGCCTCTTGCTGACGCCTAAGAATGCCCTCCTGCTCTCTATTTCGTCTTCGTGCAACATCCTCTTCCTCACGTCGTTTCGGATCTTCTTGATAATGTCGTACGTCATCGCGTTCGCGTTCTCGCCGCCGTTCGCGTTCTTCGCCACTGACTGGGGTGACGGGTTCTGAGCCGGACCTATCCGACTTTTCCCGCCGGATGAGAGACGGCTCGCGCGACACATTGGCAGCCCGTCTCGCAGCAGCAAGTGCATCTTCCTTCTTTCTACTTGCCCCGGTGTCAATCTGGGGACGACGAGCTGTCTTTGGCTCGACGGACATGTTGTAAAGAGCGTCGCCTGTCCGTCTTGCCTCATCTTTCTTTGCCTCATCCCGTTTCGATTGTGCTTCGCGTCGCACTGCTTCATGAGCCTGCCAACCGGACTCGTCATGGTCGGCCCGATCGTGTTTAGAATCGAGTTGCGCTTTGACGCCCGCGTCCAGGGCGGCGCGCACAGCGGCTGCTTCCTCAGGATGTTGTGCTGCCCAGCGTTCAAAGCGGTCAACGAGGGTAGGTTTAATATCACCGAGATGAACGAGGATATCTTGGCCGTTCTGTGACGCAAACACGATCAGCACCACGTCACGTAAGCGTGCGGAGACGAATCTGAACGATACGAGCGAGCGAGAGGCGCAGCGTTCTCATACAACGTCCATCATCACATCGCGAAACGAGGAAAAAAAACAGGGTGAATAAGGGGCGACTGCGGACTCACGAGACCGAGGTTATGGCGCTGTGTGGCGGTCAAGAGCGTGAAATACTCCTTGTGCGAGGGCAGTTTCTCGAGGATAACGGTGGCTGCTTTGGCAAACTCGATAAAGGCAGCTTCGAGGTCGCCAGCCTCGTGGTAGGCCCTGCCTGCCTTGCGGAAGCCATCTGCGGCCTTGAGCCATTGCTTTAAGCTCTTTGACGGGTCCCACAAGTTGTACGTTGCACGATCAGCGAGCTCGGCGATGGAGAACGGTCTTCGCGGCGACGATACCGACTGTGGCGACGGGCGGGCGTAGGCGGAGGAGGAGGTCATGCTGGCAGAGGCGAGCGAGCTCAGCGCCAGCGCAACAAGCTCGTACTAAGATTGCCTTTTTCGGCGACCTTGGTCTCCTCGTCCTATCATCATCCCTCCCTCGTCCTCGTCCTCGTCCCCAACGATGAACGCCACTGAACAGCGGCGCGGGTGGACGTTCATAACCACCGTCTTTTTGTTATTTACACTCGCTGGTCTCTTTGGCGCAGGCTATGACCATAGCGCTCGGGGCAGAGTGCAGCCGAGATTAACCTGGCCTTTGGCCAGCTGGCTCTCAGTCGACACCTCAAAAACGATCACGGAGCACCCCATCCACGATCTCATGGTCGAGGCCAGAATTTCCTATACAAAGCGTGTCCAGAGACAGAGCAAGACACTCCCAGAGGCCGTCGCAGAGTACAAACGACGCTATAACCGTGATCCACCTCGCGGATTCGACGAATGGTGGGCCTTTGCTCGAAAAAACAATTTCATCCTCTTGGACGAGTTTGATGCCATCTACGAGGACCTCGAGCCGTTCTGGACGCTGAGCAGCGAGGAGCTCCGTCGCAGGGCGTACCAGGTACGTTCACCTCGCTCGGTTGTATTGGCGTCCCTGACGACGTCGACAGATGGGACACCTGCCCTCTATCGACCTTGTGCGAATCGAAAACGGTACATCCTTCAAGGTCCCGATCAAAAAAGGCTACGTTGATAAAGAGCGTGGTCATCGTTCCCTTGGATTCCGCAGTCTCATCGAACAATATGTAGACAAGGTACTTGATTCCGTTCCCATCACCTTGGCGATACTCATTCTATCAATAGCTGCCCAACATGGACATTGCCATCAATGGCAAGGCAGAAGGTCGCGTCCTCGTCCCCTGGGAGCATGTCAAATATCCCAATCTCACTGAGCAAGACTCGTCTGGCATGTATTTACTACTTCTCCCTTAATGCATCTCATCATGTCGTACATGCAGGCGGTATCAAGTCCATGTTGGGTGACTTTTCGGCCGACTGGCAGGGTCAAGGCAACGTATGGGATGCCTTTCGACGCACATGCCCTCCAGACACTGCAGCCCGTCGACTCTACAGCTCGCTCCGAGATCCAAACATCCAAAACAAGAATACCCTCTTGACACAGACCCGGAATTTCGACCATTCTTTTGCCTTTTCTGCGACCTTTGACGTCGATTACGATTTTTGCGAAAATCCGTGGGCTCACTATACGCAAGGCCACTTTTTCTCCGATTGGCGAACGGTGCCCGTCCTTTATCCCGTATTTTCTCCCGCAAAACCCGAAGGGTTTGCAGACATTAGGATACCTAGTCACTACTATTTCCGAGGGAGCCACAAGTATACGTATGGGTGGGATCCGGATGCCAAGCAGATATCTGACTATGACGTTATGGAACTACCTTGGGACCAAAAGATGGACAAGATCTTTTGGCGCGGTGCGACGACAGGAGGGGGTAGCACGCCGCCTGGCTTCACGCCGACATACCAGCGACACAGGTAACGATACTATTTTTGTCTAGTGGACTTACTGCGAGCTTTGTCCCACTAGATTCCTCCGGATGGCCCATGAAAGTGCCATGAACAACTTGACGATTGTGCATACCTCGCCTCAGGACCCAGACGTATTCATCACGACGACCGTCCCCGCTCGAGATGTCAATAATGATATCATGGACGTGGCCTTTGTTTCCGCCACGGGTAGTTACCCAGGAGGTGAAGAAGCACTGCGCAAAGTGCATCGTTTCGGAGAGTCGGTACCGCTCGGGACACACTGGTCGTACAAATACCTCATTGATCTGGACGGCATGTCGTACTCGGGTCGGTTCATGGCGTTGATGGCGTCGGACAGCGCGGTACTCAAGTCGACGGTGTACAAAGAATACTTTTCAGAGTGGTTGCAACCTTGGTGTGTTTTTATTTTTTATTTCACTTTTTAACATTGACCAGCTTCCGCTCAGGCTGCACTATATACCTGTCTCGTGGTCTTATGCCGAGGTGTACAACATCCATTCATACTTTTCTGGGCCCTCGGTGGCGACGATGGAAAGTGCCAACATGACGGTGCGAAACAAGGAAAAATGGGAAGCCATGAAGGTGGAGAGGGATGCAGAACTACGCCAGATTGCTCGGGCTGGAAAACAATGGAAACATACTCTCGGGCGACAAATCGACATGGAAGGTTCGTATGGTTTCCTCGTTTGGCCTGGGCTCACACATGTCCACCAGTGTACGTCTATCGACTGTGTCTAGAATATGCGCGACTCTGGGCGGAGGACCGGGATGCGATGAATTTTGTATTATGATTTCTCCCTCTACCTAGATCTTGATGCTGTGCGATAGATGGGAACACTAGTATAGATGGGTTGATTGGGCTACGACAAGCTGGTAGGACAACGCCATCCAGAATTCGAATTTGCGAATAACCCTTGCATTTATATAACACGAAAGCCAACAAAGCCTTTCGCTGGTGATGCGTGACGCCAAGTCAAAGGGTCCCAAGAACGCGAAGTCGACGTTCACACCTGCAGGTCGGGTTCACGTAAATTTGTCCGTGTTGTCGGCGTGCGATAACGAAGCAGGGCGGCACCATGACGGTTTCTACACTATCGAGTACTAGTACCGATGCTGTAAGGCCACTCCCTTCGCAGAAGAGTTGCGCACAACACAACGTGGTCATTCGCATCATGTAGAAACAACAAACTTGTACCGCCTAGGACGGTACGCTGGGTATTGCAGGAACCCGCCTAACAATAAAACCAATCCGACGCCTCCAGTGAGAAGTACTGCGAAAAAACCATTCGAAACGATCTTCATCAACGTTCACGACACGCGAGCGTAGTTTGCGTCGACTCAGTCCACGGCGGATATCATCAAATCGAGCAACAACTTCATCCATTCGGGGGCGTTTCTCAGGATCCGCCTGGATCATACTTGCAACCAGGGGTTTGATAAACTCGAAACCCCGTTTCGTCTACCACCGTTTAATCAGGAACAGCGGACTTCAACTGGCACTTGGTGAAATAAAGCACCAACCAAGAGAAAGTCCTTCCTGATAGCATTACCAAGATAAAAAACATCTGTAGGGAAGGGATCGCAAGGTTCATTGGAGTTCTGGAACTCTGGAACTTGCTTGTCACCGCCCCATATCGGTATTTCCTTCGGATTAGTGTCTGAAGGCTCGTAACGCCGGGAAATACCGAAATCGATGAAGAGGTATCTCGAAGGTTTTTGACTACGCGTGAAGTGTTTGGCTTCCCTAGTGCAATCCTTGGTTAAATGGGTGGCTATAGGGTGGAACGAGTCAGGATAGAGAGGAGTAGGATCCAACATGATGTTCCTCGTCATACAGTCCCTAGTAAAACTAAGTCCAGAGGATTGGTTAGTGGATGCTGGACACACCGATGAGCAACACGGTGTTTATGCATGAACTGAAGCCCCTAAAATACTTTTCAAGAAGTGGACTTCATCAACTAAAAGTTCACATTACCTCGAACAGTTGGCGGAAGCATTCCATAACCTCTCCAACAGTGTCAAACCTGGGGTCATCATATGGCCGAAGCAAAGGCATAACCATGATAGTCGTGTCATCTTCATCGTCCTCGAGCGTAAAAACCTCATGGACAGGAACGCAGTGGTTCTCAGGACGCGACGCAAGGGCATGCGATGTAAAATATAAGCCAATTTCGGCTTCATATGGATGATCGCTTGGTTTAATAGACTTCAAGGAGACCACTTTTCCGTCTGAGATTCTGGTTGCATCGATAACTTGGCCATACTAGTATTGTAGCAAGTGGTCAATTGCCAATAAACAACGGAAAAATTCTCGTACTCTTAATCTTTTACCGTCTTCGCAATCCTTCCAGTCCTTGTGAGATGTTTTCCAAGAGGGAGTCCACTTGGGAGAATAGCGGGGACGTAACAGATATCCACGGTTGTTCAGCTGTTCGTAGCGATCACGCCACCAAACTTCTCTAGGATCTAGTTCTTCAGGTGAAATATGGTCAGTTGTCCCCCACAACGCAAGTATTTTGTGAGAGATCAGAGCCTCATCATCCGCCCGCGACATTGTTGGTAACAAAGAATGGTCAGTGAACAGGCAGCGAAGCACAACCACGTGCTAAAATATACACAAATATGGATCCACATATTTCCCAATAAAGAATTCATTCGCGGAGTTCTAGTTCTGCAGCGAAATTGTTCGTCTCAGAGCACTGGTCGAGAGATAAGCAATACCTATGTAGATTATTAGACGAAAGAAGAAAAAAAAAAAAGCAAGTTCAGCCTTTTGGGTAGTAAAAGTAAGTTTTTGTATATCACACTATCTTCTAAGCCATTAGCATTACTCGTGTATTTCCTGGAAGTAAGTGTTTACATATCCAGTGGGATTTTTGGATATGGGAATTCTTGTTTGTTCGAGCGCGTGGTCTTGAT
Source organism: Fistulinella staudtii (assembly GCA_038094235.1). Lineage (NCBI taxonomy): Eukaryota > Fungi > Basidiomycota > Agaricomycetes > Boletales > Boletaceae > Fistulinella > Fistulinella staudtii. The sequence continues at coordinate 22,499 of JBBPTS010000097.1, read as the reverse complement.
GGAACCTTATAAAACTCTCCAGCGATAATCCAATCTTTCCCATATAACAACCACCTCTGTCTTCTGCCTATGTCCTCCAAGTCTACTTCTGCTGTCCTCTCATTCAACCTTGGTGATGCTTCTGAGTATGACCAGGACGTATTTCCTCTCGCGTATTATGAACGAGAAGGAGATATCAATAAGGGACACTATCTGATCATAGCAACCTTGGAAGAAATAGAGAAAATTCAGCAACTGAAGATTAGCCTTGATACACGCAGAGACTTCATCTATAATGCAAAGTACAAAATTGATGAGTCAGTCATCATTTACCTTATGCAGATCTGCTCATAGTACATATGTCCTGGCCCTGGTAGACTACGAAATTGGAATGCAGAGTTGAAGGATCGCAAAACATACAATCCGTTCAAAGTATTACAATACCTCAGAGCAGCTCGGTTGTTTCATGAGGCATCGAAAACTGTATATCTTGCTACCAAGGTGGTTCACCCAGATACGGATGTAAGCATCTACTGAAGTGATCTATATAGGAAACATCAGACAAAATCCAAAGAGAACACCGTGCACAAGTGGTTCTAAGTTCACAGATACAACAGGTAAATGGTATGTTTTGCCCTATTTACCTGATTTTCCATCCTAATATTCACGTTTCAATGGCTATATTAGACTCAGTACCACCGGGTACAAAGCTTGAGGGGGTTGTAGTTGGCTTGCCCAATGGATGGAACGAAAATGCCCAACAAACAATTTACAATGCAACTGAGTCGATGGCCGCCACTGACCCATTCGCCAGCAACCCTCTTATTCCACAATTAGGGGATGGTAAGTAAGTCGGGGAAGGCGAGTGCGATAATGACTGATGGTACTCAAATAGATGAGCGACCGATTTCCCTTGTCGACACTGAAAGTTTACTGAGTCAAGACATGGGCAGTTATAGTGCCGAGGAAAGCGACCCAATGACTGGCCCCGCCTCTGGTGATCTTCAGCGATCTTGTCCAACAAGTCCCACCATCAATTACTTCCATATCTATCATTCTATAATAACAACGAACTCTCATCTTACTGGAGTTACACTCAACCGTGGCACGCAGAACAGTGGAGGTCAGTGTCAACCTCCTTCAAATAGTACTCGGGATACTGACGCTTCGTAGCTTCGGTCACCCAGACATTTGTGTCATAATTGTTACATACTCCTGTTTCTAACAACCTTGTACTTGTGCTTGCGGCGTCACTAATGTAGGAATGCGTTTTTTCTATCCAAATAAAGTGCTGTACAGAGCAAGCCTCATTCGTCGCGGTGGCGTCCCTCTTGTACTGGCATACGTTCACGACTAGGACAACAAGGGTCACGACGACGATGAATTTTCCTCGCACGACGCGCATTGACCGGAAATGTGTACATACTTTGTAAAGTTCGATGCTCTGCAGCGTCACGTCTACGATCGCTAAACATGAACGTCTATACCGGGCTTCATGTTTGCGTTTCAGGCTCACTAATAGGTCTCTCCGAAAATCCATCCTGCAGGGTACATTTTATTTCGATTATGCCGGGGAGTTAAATAAGTGTCCAAAGGATATCAGCGTTACACTCAGACTGTTCTGGATGCGTCGCCTACCGCGCATTGCGTGAATGGCTTTCGTGAGGTGGGCTCCGGTCCCTCCACGAGTCCTGATCCTCCCAATGACGGTCAAAGTCCGAATCTTGCCGTCGTTGAGAATATGAAGGTTCAATGTGGCGTTGGTGATTCTCGTAGCACCACCAGTCCTCATAACTGTCCCGTACGAATGCCGAGGAGGATAGGATGTCGGTATGTCGGACTCATCCCGCCAATAGTTGAAGCGCCTTCCGGCGTGAGGGTCAGCAGAGCGTGAGTGATAATGTCTCCAGTCGTGCTCGTCGCAAGTGTCTTCCAAACTCTGGCCATCCAACTGTCATGTCGTGGGTTGAATGAATACACCACTACGATGTATGGACAGCGTTGCTCACATCTATTGACAGCTCAGCCACCTTTCCGTCGCGCACTTTTGACTGAAGCTAGGACAACCCTTTTTTTGTTGGTATCCTTCTCTCGAAGGGATGGAACTCAACGGCAGATGTGTCCTTTGCACACCATCATTGGCGACGCGTCCTCGTCAACATCATCAAGACCTAGGTTCACTGGTATCGTCAACACGCATCAAGCGCAACTCATTCATGGCTGAACTCGAGCATGGCAAGCCAACCTTTCTTTTTTGTCCACTGCAACCTAACACCACCCACTCTGACAGGCCCGTAACACTACAGAATAGCATTCACAGGGCTTTTGTCGCACATGTCCTATGTCTCACTCTAACGATATCTTCTGCCTACACTGTCCCTCAAGACCGAACTCGAGAACAAGCTGCGCCAAAGGATATCGAGCAACTCAAGCGCGACAGGCGATTTCTATCCGAGAGAGAAAAGGAGGAGAGAAAGAGAGTGCGAGACAAGTGCGCAAGAAGGTGCGCTCGCTGGACCTTGCCTATCTACATGGGTTCATTGTGTTTCAGAGACTCGCAGAGGCAGATTGCGATCCCTACGCGATGCCATCGCTGCCCTCCGGAACAAACATATCGAACTCGGAGAGTCGTATTCGGGCCTAGAACACTCCCATAACCAATCCCTCGCGATACACAAAGCTGAATCATCGACCTTGTCATGGCGAACTCGAACAAGAGCTGGCAGGATACCGGGCAATCACTGAGGAACGTGATGCCACCATCCAGGTCCTACAACGAAAATTAGAGGAAGTGGAAGCTGCGTCCAAGCCAACACGCAGCCAGCGCAACGAGGATGAAAACTGAGCTATGGTCCGCGACGAACTTTACCGTCAGGCCTCGTATCTTTGATCACTGGAAACGACAAATGCCAAACTAACTGCAGAATTGGGTAGATACAAGGGCAGGCATGCGAATCTCGAGGTGCTTCCCGAAGAGGAACGCGGTCTGGAGAGAAAAGTGGCTATTGTGGGCGAGCCAAGAGAAAGGGTGGTGTCATTGGAGGCTCAGGTAGAGGCAGCCAGACGAGAACGATAAGAATGGTATGTAGTCGTGTATGACGCCAGCAGGTGCTCTCTAATACAGCAATGAACAGGGCGAACAAGTCTACTGAAGCTGGAACGCCATCCAAGCCATCTCTCGGCGATTCGAAATCTCTCTGAACTCAGACGAACTATGCCCGGCTTCTTGAAGAAAATGGGGTCAACATAGCCCTTTTGCGGAGTCGCGAAGCCGAACTGGAACGCGTCAACGAATCCCTCGCGGAAGCCAAGGGATCTATAGAGACACTACAAGGGGAGATGCAGACGCTAAAAGACAAGGTGGGACGACGCGAACAACGCGCTCAACTTGCCGAGCGGGAAGTCGGGTTCTTGCAAGCGCTCGTGGTACGTGTGGCATGCTCGAGAGGCAACGAGAATTGCTCATCATCGTTTAGACAAGCTTTGCTGTCGAAGATCAAGTGAGTCGAGAGGCATCCAGTTCGGATAGTAGCCTCTTGCATCGCGTGCGCGTCCTCGAAGAGTCGCTCTCGGAATATAAAACTGCCAATTCTCAATTACAGGCTGCGCTGGATACGATCGATAACGAGGCCAATGGTGTGAGGCGCTCACGAGCGGAGCTGCGACAGCAGATGGAGCATCACAAAGGTGCTGCAGAAGAAGCTGCAAAAGGTATCTACTCAGCAATGCAAGCGAATTGTGCTGACCTGGCCCTTGTATAGCTCTCACAAACGCTCCCAAGTTGGTCGAGGCGCAGGAAGACAAGGTGGAAGAGTTGGAACGAACGCCGTTTGAACTACGGGAGAAAGTAGGGGCTGGAAACCGCATGCCACCGGGCATGCGGGTTCTCTGTCTTTGTGACAATCTCGCTCAACAATGGACTGATTTTCGTCAATCGGTCATGGATCATCTGAAGAGCGAGAATGGAGCACTGATGAGACAACTGAAGGACCTGGAGAGTAGAGGTATCGTGGATACCGGAGCAGGGGTACTGCACGGAGAACAACTGGTGCCACGGGAAAGCTGGGAAGTGCTACAGAAGGAAAAAGAAGAACTAGAAGAGGTGGTGAAACAAAAGGAGAAGCGACTGCTCCGACTGCAGCAGGTGCGCCCTCTTTCTGACCTCAACAGTATTGAGGAAGCTACATGTGTGTCAGGTCTTCACGACCAAGAGTGCCGAGTTTCGAGAAGCGATTGCATCGATCCTGGGACTCAAGCTGGCATTTTATCCCAATAGACAAGTACGGTGACGTCGATATACGACCCATCCGCTTCGTTTGTTCTCAGCCGCTAAACATGACGAGTGCTGACGACAATGGGGCACGGATGCAACTTGTTGCGCAGGGTGAAGGTGGGCCGCAGGACCTACCGCAGCTGATGCACTATTGGGTGGAGGAAGAGCAGTGCATTGCTGGGTTTTTGGCGAGCGTGACGCTGGGGTGCTATGACAAGTCGAAGTGTGAGGAAACGTTTCTTGGAATTTGATGCGTTACTAGGTACTGTATTCGTCGTTTCATTATCGATTTTTTCGGATACAACTCACTGGCACATTTATTATTGAATTGAAATCTACCTACATTCACGATGCTTGTTTCAGTAAAATATTCAAAGTTCCGATGAACAATTGCTGGCCTAATAATATATCACGATAGCTAATCACCCACCATATCGACCGCAGCGAGCTCCCTGGATTGTGGTGCGTATGCTTGGTCTTTCTAACCTGTTAGCCGTGCGACCGGAAAAAAACTAGGCCCGACGCCCTCTAGTACACATTCACTACGCTAGTGAGAATGCGACTTATCGATCAAGGTCTTCTGGGTGAGCTGTCGACAACGATCCGTCCTCATGAACAGCCACCTGCCACTGCCTCACGGTCGCCACGGGGAAAGTGCAAACATCCGCACTCGTCCGGTGCGGATCATGTGTGCATGTTCTCGATCGGCCGGATGCTGTATATGTCCACAGGGGGTCAACGTGTGTATACAGCAAGGTTGTGGTGACGTTACGGGGCGATGAACATATTGCACTTGCATGGCTGGCCGCTAGACTGTTTACAGGAAAATCCGTTGTGCTGATGCTGAAATTGGAGACCTTGTTGTGGACACTGCATTGATCGTCTTTCCGTACCTCGCACCGGAGTGGTACATAATATCGACAGGGACTGGTTGACTGGAATGGTATAGAAGGCACGAATAGAACCAGGCTGTGGAGTCGAGGACAGGAAGTGACTCTAGCACTGCCACATCCAGTATAATCAGGAACTCTTCGGACATGACGGTGAACACGCCTCAATCGTGTGTTACTGTAGCCAACAGACTTCCTCGTGGTCAGTCGGGATAAAAGTCTTCAGGTCCGTCCGCGCAGTGTCTTTTCTGTAGCTCTCTCAGTAACCATGTCTCGTAGTCCACGAAGCAACAGCCCATCTCCCAGTCGATATCGGCCACAGCTCGGAAGATTAAATACTGATACGGTATTGTTTCAGATTATCTATGACGTTTTCCATTGACCTGTTCTGTAGCCCGATGCCCAAACACCTGATACCCAAGCAACCGATGGGATGCGGCTGCGCTCCTTTACTTCGTTACTGCTGTCCTGCATAGGGTATTGCACCTTGAATGGACAAAAACGGATACAAAGAAAAAAAGCAACCAACACACAGTTGCCTCACTTACCTTGTCATAGTGATGAGAAACAGGTTGAAAACACAGACACTGAGTACCAATCACAGGACCAGACCTCTTCCTCGGACTCCACAGGGCAAATAGACGAGAATGAAGAAGTTTTTATTGCCAGTAATGGATTTACTTTTCGGATGTGAGGATTACTGACGATTTCGAAGGCATCCGAGCAACCGATGTTTCTCATGGCCTTCGACGGATTCCTGTAGGCTTTTTCGTTTCCGTTCAACACAGCAATCTCGAATGGAGGACCGAAAACAAACCCGTGGCGTTGAATGATGATGACATTGAATGGAATGGACTGGTTCCATTGTAAGGATTTTTTCCCTCAGACACGTGTCTGCTTTCCTAACAATGGCTGTAGACCGTCTGATTCATCTGCTAATCTCACGATCAGAGTTCACGCGTCCTTTGAATTCCAGCCCACGTTGGGCAACGGAGAGCAGCTGCGAAAATTGACGATTACTAGGGGAGAACTAGTGGGTCGTAGCGCGTGTGCCCTTCGTAAGTAGGATGCCTTCTACTTTATGGAATAACCTGAACGCCCCCATAACAGCGATTAGTTTTTTCCCAAAGAGTGGGGATGCAGTTTCACCATGTTCATCCCTCCTAGTAGTCCTTTCGAAAAGGGGACGCAATGAAGGTGGCCTTTTGCCGTGCGTCCTTGATAATCCTTTGGTGAGCATGCGATCATGCAAACGGGATGGTTACTAATGCTTACTACGTATAGTCGGTCGCACCCCGGCAAGGTCAACTGGAAGAGGCTACAAATCGAGGCCACAGTGCTCTCTCGCGGTTCCGAAAGTATGGAGAAAGACAGGATTTGGAGCTCTCTATCAAAGAGTTTCAGAACGCGCTCAATCATTGCCTTTCTGACCACCCATGCCGTGCGGCGGCCAAGTCAAATATGGCGACGGCAAGATTAATCCAATGCCAAGTGGACAACACAGATTTTTCCCTCGACATTTGTCTTACTCTGTATCACGACGCGCTTTCTCTCCGTCCCGACAAGCACCCGGATCGAGCATTTACATTGATCCAGTTGGCTGCGGTGCACCTGGCACGATTTGGCAAGCGGGGACATGAGGCTGATGCGGCACAAGCCCAGACATTGCTACGGGATGCAAAGGAGCTCAGCTGGGGAGAAAGTCACGAGGGCCACGCGGCGGATGTAATGCTTCAGTTATATGGAGGAAGAACAGGGACTCTGCGAGGACGGTCAGTGGAGTGGCATACCTTGGTCCCTACAGACTGGGATCCGATCAACTTCACTGCACAATTGCTGCACCGCTTCGAACGATTCGGAGAGATACAGAATATTGAAGATGCAATTTTTATATTGGAGGGATACCTCCAGTATATCTCGCAATGGAGCGAAGAGTACCGTGTTGGGGTCGCAAACCTGGGTGTTGCTTATCTAGATCGCTTTAAGCGTCTTGGGGAGATTAGTGATCTTCAGCAAGCGTCATGGAGAAGCATGGAAGCTGTCGACCTCACCCCCGATGACCAACCTGATAAACCCAGTCGCCTGTCGAATTTGGGCAACTCACTCCTCACTCGTTTTGAGCGCCTCGGAGATGTTGGTGACTTGGAGAAGGCAATCTTGAGGTTTACAGATGCTGTTCAGCTCACTCCTGATGGTCACCTTGATAAACCCAGTCACCTGTCGAATTTGGGCAACTCGTTCCTCACTCGCTTTGAGCGCCTCGGAGACGTTGGCGACTTGGAGAATGCAATTTTGAGGCAAATGGATGCTGTTCAGCTCACTCCTGATGGTCACCCTGACAAACCCAATCGTCTGTCGAATCTGGGCAACTCGTTCCTCACTCGTTTTGAGCACCTCGGAGATGTTGGTGACTTGGAGAATGCAATTTCAAAGCAAATAGATGCCGTTCAGCTCACTCCTGACAGCCACCCTCATAAACCTGGTCACCTGACAAATCTGGGCAACACATTCCTCACTCGTTTTCAGCGCCTTGGAGACATTGGTGACTTGGAGAATGCAATTTCGGGGCAAATGGATGCCATTCAGCTCACTCCTGACGGTCACCCTGATAAACCCATTTGCCTGTCGAATCTGGGCAACTCGTTCCGAACTCGTTTTCAGTGCCTCGGAGATGTTGGTGACTTGGAGAATGCAATTTTGAGGTTTATGGATGCTGTTCAGCTCACTCCTGATGGTCACCTTGATAAACCCAGTCTCCTGTCAAATCTGGGAAACTCGTTCCTCATTCGTTTTGAGCGCCTCATAGACGTTGGTGACTTGGAGAATGCAATTTCGAGGTTTATGGATGCCGTTCAGCTCACTCCTGACGGTCACCCTAATAAACCCACTTTCCTGTCGAATCTGGGCAACTCGCTCCTCACTCGTTTTGAGTACCTCAAAGACATCAGTGCCCTGGAGAATGCAATTCTATTATACACTGAAGCATCTACCTCTCCCACTGGTTCTCCTTCCATACGATTTCGTGCTTCGCAAGGCTGGATTTTATCCGCTCGCCTCTTAGGCCATTCCTCTCTCCATCAAGCATATTCGTCTGCCTTGGATCTCCTTCCTCAGATTGCCTGGATAGGTTCTTCCCTTGATACTCGTTCTCATGAGCTCCTTGGCGCTAAACATCTGGCCTGTGAAGCTGTGGCCACTGCTCTCGATTTTGGGGATCTAACAACGGCTATTGAGTGGTTCGAGCAAGGACATTCAATTATTTGGAGTGAACTCTTTCAACTTCGTAGCCCCTATGGAGAATTGGAGCTACTTCACCCGAATCATGCTAATAGGCTTCAGCAACTTTCGGCTGAATTGGATCGTGCCAGTATTGCCCGCCAAAAGTCGCTATCCATGGTGTCAGAGGACTTTCCCAGAGAGAATTGTCTCCCACCTGAGACCTTGGTACAACAAGCCACTTGGCACCGTAAACTCGCAATTGAGCGCGATGCACTTTTACAGGAAATTCGTAGGTTCCCTGGGTTCGATCGCTTTCTTCTCCGGAGAGAGTTCTCAAAGATTTGTACCGCCGCACACTCAGGGCCTGTGGTCATTCTCAATGCTGCCGCGAGCCGGTGTGATGCGCTGATTGTCCTGGCTAACCTGGATGCTCCGATCCATATCCCACTTTCAAACATTTCAGTAGCGCAATTACAAGCACTTCATACCCTACTAAAAGTTGCCCTTGGCGAGATGAGGCTACCTCGGAACCTAGATGAGTTGCAAGATTTTAGTGTTAAAGTCGATAATTTCTTGAATGACGACAATGAAGACTTTCCAGTCCCGAGTTTGGATCTGTGGAAATTCGTCTTGGGTGTTCTATGGAAAGATGTTGTTAAGCCGGTTCTTGATGCCCTAGCACTCCCGGTGCGTGTCATTTTACCGCGTATATGATTATCTCGATCACCAAACTGCCGAACAGACTCCTGGACGGTTGTTGCACATTCATTGGTGTCCAACTGGGCCATTCACATTTCTTCCCATCCATGCTGCCGGTTTGTACGACGACGATGTCCATTCCCAACCTGGACACAAGGTGTTTGACTTTGCTGTCTCTTCATATGCCCCCTCCCTCGGCATTCTTACACCTCGCGTGGCTGATGGTCATGAATCCAGTGAAGATGTCCATTTTCTTGCTGTCCGTCAGCCATCTTCAGATGGTCTACGTCCTCTTTCAGGCGTGAAAGACGAAGTGGAGCGCATCAAGGCCACAATCTCAAGCTCTCCTTCTGCACACATCTCCTTCCGAGAGTCGCAGTCTGGGACAGTTGAGGAGGTGTTGGAACTAATGGGAAAAGCAGACTGGGTCCATTTTGCATGCCACGGTATTCAAGATGACGCAAACCCAACCCGCAGTGGACTGTGTCTTGCTGATAAACGCCGGCTGAAGATATCTGACATGATGGGATTATCACGACGGAGTGGTGGGCTTGCTTTCCTCTCTGCCTGCGAGACTGCGAAGGGATTCGAGGGTCTGTCCGATGAGGCGATTCACATTGCAGCAGGAATGTTGTTTGCGGGCTATGAGAGCGTTATTGCTACGATGTGGGCAATCAGCGATGCGGTTGCGCCAAGGGTGGCAGAGGATGTGTATGAGCAACTCTTTCGGGGTGCTACAAAGCCGAATCCTCGAGATGCTGCCCATGCGCTGCACTGTGCCATCGGACGTCTTCGCGATACGGGTGCATCTTTTGAGAAATGGGTTCCGTTTATCCACGTAGGTCGCTGAATATGTATTCCTACAATCACATATGCGCATATGAATTCTTATACACCTCGCTACGTGAATTTATATGGTACGAACATTATTCGTTCAACCATTTGGATTGATCGAGACTAGTGTATGATCTGGATGACTGAAAATTGAATGGGCTAGCAGAATGCCATGGTCGGGCGAGGTCAAAAGAGGCATGGATGTCTTGTCACCGAATTTAACAGCTTGCATCCAATTCTCATCTTGCCATTCTCATCTCCAATTCAATTCGCAGCCATATGAAAATAGTACATACACACCAAACACACTCAGAGTACTTGCACCCCTCCTGTACCGTCTCTTCGGTCATGGTAGTCGAGCAGGGTGCCAATCACACTGGCCGTCTCCCTTGCAGACTTGATATCCGAAACGGCGTGCGATCCCAGATTGATCGCCACCATTGGTCGACTGTCTAGCTACGCCATCAACATTGGATCGCACTCCTCGAGGGGGTCAAATTGTATCGCGATGGGGCCACGAAGGGCTATCTCTTCGGGGATGTATGCCCAAGTCGATTTCTGGAAGCGAAGGACGAATGAACGCCAGGGCAAAGCTGCAACTCCTGATCCCACGTGACCTGCGCGGTCTGAATCATGTGTTTAATTGATCCTTTCTGAAGTCATCGTCATTCCTATGGAACGTTGAACATGGAGGTAAATGTTGAGGGGTACCTGGCACTCGAGAAAATGAAAAACCGGACGAGATGAACATGACTCAGTGGCAGGCCCGGGAATGGACAATGGACATGGGATATTTCCAAGTTGAACGTGCTGTCACTGAGACGAGGTTACCGAATCATTTCCACGTCCTTGATTATGATGATAAACGTTTGGTCTGCGTCTTAGCAGGCGTCCAAGGCCACTGAGTTGGAATAATGTATCTATCACAATTCGGTTTGACTGCCACAATCACGTCCTTGATCCTCTCCATGGTCGCTGAATGTTCCTCGGGGCCCGAAGAAAAAGCTGCCTCGGCAGAGTTATTCGGCTCACTCAAGTGTCACCTGCGTTCAATCCTGGATCTTTTATGATGCTAGGGACCAGAAGCAGCTCTAGTCTACCATGCGTTGATGTTCGGCTATGCTATCTCGCCCGGTCTGCGTCTCACGCGCCTGTTTCAGCGTCGGAACTGCGGCAATAAAACTACTACCCAATGACCCCGTTGCTGGCATCAACTCAATCTTCCCGTATCGCGTACATGCCGCTCAAAGAAAGCGATAACGACAACGACAACGACAGAGATGCCTTTGACGTCGACGACGACGTCCAACACGTAGCAGCTGGCGAGATTTCCGAATATGCGGTCACCATCGAGGGCGAGGAACGGACGACCTGGTTCATCTGGCTTCTCGTCTGTTGCTGTACCATCTCGGGGTTGCTCTTTGGCAAGTATTTACTTCCAGACCTGGCTGTTGCTGAAGTCTTTCCTGGCAGGTTACGACACGGGCGTCATCTCTGGCGCACTTGTCACTATCAAGGGTGATCTAGGACCCCCTGCGCTTTCGAATACGCAAAAGGTCGGTTCCGACTATCACTGAAACACGTCGCTGACCCCCGGCAGGAACTCATTACCTCTGCGACAACCTTGGGTGCGCTGTTGGGCGGACTCACGGCAGGCGCCATGTCGGACTGGACAGGACGCCGACTCGTCCTCGGTATCGCCGACGTCATCTTTATCGGCGGGGCCATCGCTCAAGCCGTCTGTCACACCGTCTGGAGCATGGTAAACCCTCCCTCCGCGTGCATACCACCCAACGGAACCCAACCGACCCCCTACTTCTAGATTGGCGGCCGTTTCCTCATTGGTATTGGCGTCGGTCTTGCCTCGTGTATCGCTCCACTCTACATTCAAGAGCTCTCCCCGACGCGGTTGAGGGGTCGAATGGTCGTGCTTAACGTGGTCATGATCACGCTCGGGCAGGTAATTGCGTATGGTATCGATGCGGGGTTTGCCAACATGCGTGGTGGGTGGCGGTGGATGGTTGGGTTGAGCGCTGTGCCAGCTGGGTTACAACTTGGTTTGTTGGCGTTTTTGCCCGAGTCGCGTGCGTTATTTTTCTTCTTTGGTGGTTTAGGATTGTGCTGATGTTGTGGACAGCACGTATTCTGGTACGACGAGGGAGTATGGAGGCTGCCTATACGGTGCTTGCCCGTATTTATGCGACGGCAACACCAGAACAGGTCGAGCGCAAGGTAGGTGCTAACAGGTGATATGTATACGCTTGACTGACGGATGTGCTAGCTCAGCGTCCTCCATGCGACCGTCCGACAGAGCATCGAGATTACCAATTCGACCACCTTTTGGCAGCGAGTCGGTTCCATGTTTTGGCTCCCACCGAACCGTCGTGCATTGAGTACGTTTATCAGATCTCGTGAATTTTGACTAAGCTCTTGTGTTGTTGATTCATGGGTAAACTAGTTGTCGCCTGTGGCATGCAGGCATTTCAGCAGTTGTGTGGATTCAACACGCTCATGTACTACTCGGCGTCGCTCTTTGAAGAGATTGGGTTTGATCAACCGACCGCGGTCGGATTGATCATTTCTGGTACCAATTTCGTGTTTACGTTGATTGCGCTCAAGTGCGTGTCTGCCTTTTTGTTCACTTGAGGTGCTGACGCCACATCTTGTCTCAGGTGGATCGATATCGTGGGTCGGAGACGTATCATGCTGTGGTCGTCCCCCGGTATGATCGTCGGGTTGACTTTGGCTGCTATCGCATTCCACTGTGCGTGCTCTCGTTTATATTCTACATTGTGTTGATGTTCTTTGTATGCTAGTCATGACAAAGCACACGAGCGGCGTGCTTGTCCCAGGCGAGCACTACTCACAGACCTGGTCTGCGATCGTGTTGCTCTCCATGATCATCTTTGTCGCATCGTACGCTACCGGGCTGGGAAATGTCCCTTGGCAACAAGGCGAACTCTTTGGACTCGAAGGCATGTCTCTTTCTTCTCCTACGCCCGTTGTTTGTAACCCTTGGTTCTAGTCCGTGGTATCGGCACCTCATTCGCGACTGCCACCAACTGGGGTGCCAACCTGATCATTGGATCCACCTATCTCTCCCTGATGGCCGAAATCACCCCTTCCGGTGCGTTTGGGTTCTATGCCGGGCTTTGTCTGCTCGGGCTCGTCTTTTGCATTTGGTGTTTCCCCGAGACGGCTGGGTTGAGTTTGGAGGAGGTGCGGTGGGTGTTTGAGGATGGGTTTGGGATCCGGAAGAGCGAGCAGTTGAGGGAGGCAAAGCGGGCGATGAAATCGAGGTTGGTGGATGGGGACGGGGCATAAGCATGCCATTCCGCCAATGGGAGCGTGCGAACGTGTTTATTATCTAGATAAGAATTGCTTTTACCCAGCGCGCCAATGATTCAAAAGATCTTCTCTTTCCCGTATATGAATAAGGACTTGGCGATCCCGACGTCCCTGACGTATCTTGAGCTCGAGGACAAGGTCGGTTGGAATTGCATACTTGCTCGGCTACTTGGGCTACTGGATCCTTCCCCAGTTGCACGGACCGAGGTCATTTCTATGAAGAAGGCAACACGTTGCTAGCCCTTGTATGCCTTTGTTTATATTTTATTCCTCCATGTACATTCCGCGTTGGCTTTGCCTGCCAGTGGCGAGGTTGCGAACTGACCGACATTGCGCCCAATCGAAAAGTTTACAGGGAGGACACCCGCTTTATCTCACCATCCGAGTCGACTAGTCAACGATCTCAAGGAAGATTCGGTTAAAGAGCCCCAAGGGACCACAGGCAAGCAAAGGTCTGTGTTGGTCGCAGCATCTTACATCCTCTTTAGGCTCTCATTCGAGATAGGTGACCTTGAAGTACGATGCGATAGTAGAGACGGAGCTACTAGTGCGCATTGACTATAAAAGGGTGTGAGCGGTTCGGCGAATACAGTGTTGGTCCACGTTTCACTAGGCGACTGGTATCCACGTATCCGACACCCCCACGAACTCTTTGCAAAAAGGTACCTAGTTAAACTTCTGCGCTCCGATGCTTATTTTGCATACAAGGGCTACTCTACCTCAGCTCTGTCAGTTTTGCAGCGCTTTGGATATGACGTTGACCGGATGAGAAAAGGTGCATTCCCTCTAATGTTGTGACGCTGCAGCACGACCTGCAAGACTACTTTGACCGTCTGTGGTTGTGGTTTGAGAGCACGGCGGGTGTGCCCCAAAGCGCTATCGAGTAGAACTGCCCGGATTTTGCTGGGACCTGAGGTGACATTCGCCCCGCAGGATCCATTTCAACCCTCCAGCTATTCCTCGGAACCCTGGCCTTGCACGCTACTTGTGCCAAGGTGGCTACTCACTCAGGTGCTGGCGGATATGTATATTGGAAAATTTGACCATGATGCGGATGGTCTGGATGTATTGCCAAGTGATGACAAATCATCTGCGATCCTAGAATATGTTCTCTTCAAGTCAATGTTACGTTTTGTCAGTCATGTGTCAAGCAACACATTGGCCCCGCTACCCCGGGAGAGACAATGAATATATGTGCACTAGCGGTACCGGGACTAGGAATAAGATGATCATCGTGCGTATCCACTTTTACAAAATGGCCTCTCAGATAACTGGACCTACACTGTTCGTGGGAGCTGTTAGACCTTGGAGTACTATTTTCGATTGTTCCATGTATGTTTTGCGTCGGCTTCGTTGGGCGAAGGTGATTGAATTACTGACATAGTGCAAACATCCAAACTACATAATCTTTAACCTGTAACGATGTCGACTTTGTCAATATTCTGAGAATCCGGAGCGTGCGAGCATGGCGTGGAGGTGAATTTGATTATTAGTAAGCTAGTACACAACACTCACTCGAACATGATGCAACTCGGAGGTTCGCAACGTCGGTCACTTCAGCGCCAGTCGAGCTGGGTCTGCGAATATGAAAGGAGCAATAACCACTGGAACACGCCAATGTGATTGAGCCCATGTGCACAAATGTTCCTGGGCGCGTCAAGGGTTCACGGGCTTATATAGAAGCCATCTGGGTTGCTTCTGGCGCCTTGCGTGCTCCACGTTTACTCCGTTTCTCGTCCTCCCCCATCATGCTCAGATTCTTGCTCGCGGTAGGTGCTGCATATGGAATATACGAGCTATTACGTGCGGTCTGGCGGAGCGACTCTGCGTCTCCCCCGAGTCCCCGCCAGTCATATGACAACCGGCCAGCCGTACCCCCCTCTTCATTAAGTCGGTCTCCAGAGTCGCATGGAGACATATTTGCACCCCCCTATCCACAACGATATCAGGAACGACGCAGGTCCCCCCGAGATCTTCCCCAGCCGTATGACAATCGGCAGTCACCACTGTCCGTTCCCCGACCCGGTGCTTCTTCATCGATTCAGTCTCCAGAATCGCGCCGAGACATATTTGCATGTCCACCACGATACGAGGAACGTCCTCCCCAGCTGCATGACAGTCGGCATTCACCGCCGTTTGTTCCCCGGCCTGGCTCTCCTTCATCAATTCAGTCTCGAGAATCGTATCGAGACGTACTTGTATCCTCCTGTCCACCACGATACGAGGAACGATGCAGATCCCCCCGAGATCCTCCCCAGCCGCATGACAGTTGGCATTCACCACCGTTCGCTCCCCGGCCCGGTTCTCCTTCATCGATTCGGTCAGCTTTTACACAGAACACAACAGAACCAGTCGATCTGCATGGTTATACCATCAGAGAGGCAATTACTCATTCTGAGAATGTTATCGCATCCGCTCGTCGTAGAGGCGCATCTAAAATTTGTTTGATTGTTGGTATGTCGATCTCAGTACGCTCTGAGGCTCAGTTTGAATGCCATCACTTTCGACAGGCAAAGGAATTCATTGTGACAATGGTGTTCCTCGACTTAAGCCTGCATTACAATCACATCTGCGCGAGTGAGTTTTATGATGGCTATTCGTAGCAATATTGGCTCAAGTTCCCAGGAATGGGTTCAACGTAAGGGTGGATCCAAACAACACGGGCAGGCTAATAGTCCCATTGAATAATGTGCCATCTTTTGGGACTCTCTAGAAGCATGGGGGAAAATTTACTTTGCGCCCAATCGAAAAATTTAAAGGGAGGACACCTGTTTTATCTCATCATCCGAGTCAACGATCTCAAGGAAGAATTGATCGAAGAACCTCAAAGGACCATGCGTCGACGTCATTGAATGAGGGTGATTGAGTTACTGACATAGGGCGAACATCTAAACTACATACATGTCATCTATAGCTTGTAGCAATGACACGTTGTCGACTTTTTTTAATATTAAATAAGTCCAGAGTGCGAAGATGAGATAAGATTTTGCGCTGCCACAGAATTCCTCAGACCGTGTACTTCGTGGAGGTGAATCTGAATCCCATTTGATTATTAGTAAGCTACTATACAACTGTTGGCGGATGGTTGTGAGAGAGGAGACCAAAGGACTGGCGCAGATGAGGGTCGAGTGGAGAATGTTTTTCTGTCTCTACACCCTCTCCTATACTACACGCGCCCTATTTCATAAGTTTGTGTCACCTTATGTCAGTCCATGCTACTATTCGCACTCAGCATATCGGCCAAGTGTGGCTTGACTTTCCTCGAAGTCCAACAACAACGATCACTCGCTCGAACATGGTGCAGCTCAGAGGTTCACAATGTCGACCACTTCAGCGTCAGTCGAATCGAGTCTGCGAATATGAGAGGAGCAATAGCCACTGGAACACGCCAATGCGATCGAGCCCATGTACAGATGTTCCTGGGCGCCTCAAAGTTTTATGGGCTTAAATAGAAGTCATCCGAGTTGCTCTCGCAGCGCCTTGCGTGCTCCGCGCTTGCCCCGCTCCTCGTCAGGCTCCCCCACCATGCTCAGATACCTGTTTGCAGTGGGCGTTGCGTATGGAGTATACCAGATATTACGTGCGGCCTGGCAGAGCGACTCTGTGTCCCCCCCGAGTCCCCACCAGCTGTATAAAAATCAGCCGTCTATCCCCCCCTCTTCATCGGTTCGGTCTCCAGAGTTGCGTCAGGACACATTTGCATCCCCAGCCCATCATGATACGAGGAACGATGCACTCCCCCTCGAGATTCCCACCAGCCGTATGACAATCGGCTTTCATCACCGTCCATTCCCCGGCCCAGCGCTTCTTCATCGGTTCGGTCACCAGAATTGCGTCAGGACACATTTGCATCCCCCAGTCCATCACAATACAAGGAACAATCCATTCTCCCTCGACATTCCTGCCCGCTGTGTGACAATCGGCTTTCATCACCGTCCATTCCCCGGAGTGGTACTTCTTCATCGGTTCGGCCTCTAGAATCGCACCAAGACATATTTGCATCCCCCAGTCCATCACGATACGAGGAGCAATTCATTCTCCCTCGGGATTCCCGCCCGCTGTATGACAATCGGCTTTCATCACCATCCGTTCCCCGGAGAGGTGCTTCTTCATCAGTTCGGCCTCCAGAATCGCATCGAGATATATCTGCATTCCCCAGCTCATCACGATACGAGGAACGATGCAGATCCTCACGAGATCCTTCCCAGCCGTATGATAGTCAGTACTCGCGGCTGTACATTCCTCTGCATGGGACTTCGTCACCGATTCGGTCTCCAGAGTCGCGTCAAAACATATCTGCATCTCCCCGTCCATCACGATACGAGGAAGAAGGCAGGCTGGACGTCAATGTTTCCAAGAGTTATGGCACGTCCAGAGGCAATGTGTACAAGTGTTGTATACCCCCAGATGAAGACGATTTTATTACTTGGGATAGTCAACAGAGTCAAGTCCCCGGATTACCTTTGGAGACGGAAAAGCGTCATACACTCATGAAGGATCTTGTCAACACGCAGGCGAATACAATAATTGCCAAAGGTATACTTCCACCTGTAATTTGTTCAATCTGGCTGAAAATTTGCCTCAGAAAGCATCCAGGTAAGGGTCTGCGAGAACAGGCGCATCTTTTCTGTACAGCTTTTACACACAGGACGCGACAGAACTAGTCGATCTACATGGTTATACCGTCAGAGAGGCCCTTGCTCATGCTAAGAACGCTATCACATCAGCTCGTCTTAGAGACGCATCTAAAATCTGTTTGATTGTTGGTATGTCGATCTCACTATGCTCTGAGGCTCAATTTGAATGTCGTCACGTTTGACAGGTAAAGGAATTCATTGCGACGACGGCATTCCTCGAGTTAAGCCTGCATTACGATCATATTTGCGCAAGTGAGTTTTATAATCGACATTCTCATTAATATTAGCTCAAGTTCCCAGTAATGGGTTCGACGCCAAGGTGGATCCCAAGAACGCGGGCAGACTAATAGTTCGATGGGACAACGTGCCATCTTCTGGGGCTCTCTAGGAGCGTGGGGAGAGTTTTACTTTTTTGTAGAAGATTCTGATTGCTGAGAGGCTCTCTCTACTCATATGCGATCCTGGTTCGAAAGGTGGACCCAACTTGCTTTCCAGTGTTTGTTCTTCTGAATTATAGGATAAAATATTTGATTAGGTTTGCGCCGGCCTGTTCTACTGTAACTTTACTTTGGAACCTGAGGCCTTGAGGATCCGAGCTATGATGGCATCATAATTTACACTCCGACTCTAAGCTGGCGTTGTGACAGGGATTGTTCATTGGTTTGTACGACCAACATCTTTTCACGAGTTGCACCAATCCAACTTCGAGGACAGCTGGTAAAAAATCCGAGTCATTCGAGTGTTCTTGGCACTCACCTTTTGTCTCATTGTTCCAACCAGTGAGCGCCCAAGAGGCTTCTCGGGATCACATGCGGGCAACGTGTTTGATGCTGGTCCAACTCGTTGCAGTCAAATACTCGATTTGATAAGCACTTCCTGTCTCCTTGTTCTCCTTTCCCCACCATGCTCAATTACCTGGTCGTGGCAGGCATCACTACTGCTGCAATTGCCGTCGTTGCAATCACCACATATGCGCTATGCAACCTCGGTTCATGTTGCACCTCTCGACTTGGTGATTCTTGGCCTCGAGGTTGCCATGAGAGCCGTTTGAAGAGCCGCACTTCACAGTCGTATGGAAGTATCGTCGTAGCGCCTCAACCGCCCGTTTCCCAACTCAATGGACAGCAATACGTTCAGGTCATTGATGATCAGGGAGATAGCACATCAATGATCAAGTCTCTCCGTGCTGAAGCCAACAAAGAAGACAAGTTGATTGCTTGGTGTGAGCAGCAGAGCCGGAAAGCCTACCGCCGCCGCGATCCTATCAGAGCCAAGGCGCTTATAGAGCAGGCTGATCGCCATGTGCACAACAGGGACCTCTTTGATGCCCAGGCGAACGCCATGATTTTCAATAGTGGGTTCAAGTCCGTCACTTTGTGTATGGCTCACAACCTATCTCCCAGAGAATAACCAGGTAAGGTGCCACTAGGGAGAGCGCACCATTGCTGTACAACTTCCCATGTAGAACCAACCTGTAGGCCAAGTCGACCTGCACGGTCTTTATGTCAAAGAAGCTATTACCTATGCTGAGGACGCTGTTGCAGAAGCGCTTCGCAGGGGTGAACCAGAATTGCGTTTGATTGTTGGTGCGTGGATTTTATACTCCTCGAAGATCATCAGGGCTCATGGTCTTTGGCAGGTAAAGGTATCCATTCCTATGAAGGTCTTGCTCGGATCAGACCTGCAGTACGAAAACATTTGCAAAAGTGAGTTTTCCCAGATGCTTGCTAATTGTTGACTCAGTCTCCCAGGCGTGGATTTAACGTTTATGTAGACCCAAACAACTGGGGGGTGCTGGTTGTTGAATTGGATGAGGTCGTCATGATAGTATAATCCTACACAAGGTATTTTGAGCCTGTTTCAATGCTAGGAATTACCGCCTTTGGCGGTGGCAGAAATCATGCGAATCTTCAAGGTACAGGGGTATCTCTCCTGAAAGACAATCCATAAGTTTAGTCTTCTTCCTTTATTTTCCAAAATGCTGAGCAACGATGTGACAACGCTTGTGTGCTGCAATTCTGGTGCAGCATCTAAGAGTTGACCTACTGTTCATCACCATTACGTAATGAAACTTCAACGGCTCAGCCCAGGAAGCTTTAGTCTTTCCTAACGTCCACTCCAGTTGGCAGTGGCACATTTCCCTGGACATAACCTCCTTGTACCAAATTAGTGAGGATGTGCTTCTTGCTACGGTCCGTGTGCAAGCCGCTTTAGCTGTGATCCCCCATCTTGTTGGGCCAAAACAAGACTGGATGTTGTGGATGCGGGATAACCTTGGACACGAAATGGTGGGTGGTTCGGCCCCGTTGTTTCAGAAAAATAGACGTGTTTTCCATCTTTCAGGACAAACTTTCCAGACCTTCCATAACATACCGATACACAAGGCTTCTTGAAAGCCTGAGACGGATGTTATTAAAGTATTACTCTGGTGGCATGGGCATTGACATGCTCCGCTTTGATGAGGTGTGTTCGGATGGTCACTTTTTGTTTGGTTCAGAATATTGTGTCGATGTGCCACCGGATATGCTCCCTGAGCTCGAGGGAGGTGATTTCTGGTGGCAAACACCACCACCATCTGGTGAGCCACTCCTTTGAGTGTGATGATCTTGTTTGACATTTTTCGGTCGTCCAGTGCACTTGGATGTACCATCACTCCCCTCGCGTGCATCGAGGAAACTGCCATCGGGCAAGGCTCGTCCACTGACTCAAACCAAGCTTTCTCGGACTGATGCTAACCCAAAGCTTGGAGATAAAAAGGATCAAGATACTTCAAGAAACAAAGATGGTGAATTTCCTTTCCATATCATAAAGTTGGAAAACAAATTTACGAGAGGCAGCTAATCGTGTTCTGACGAGGAGCAGGAAACATGCGGTAACAGAAAGCAGGTTGCAGGAACAACCCGAAAAAAAAAAAAACAGAAGACAGTCCCATCGCACGAGGTCATCGAAATCGAAGACTCGGATGAGGACAGCATTGAATTTGCCCCATTAACGAGCTCTGTTGGCCAAAGTGCAGGAAAGGCACCTAAAGAATCGGAACAACTGGAAGGACTACGGGTGAATCCGAAATTGAGATTTCTGCGTTTTCGACTTATTATTCTTTGTTCCGCAGGTTTGTGATGCGTGCAGATCTCGTGGTTTACCATGCGTGTGGCCCTCGAATGCTAAGATCTTGAACAACCGAGCATGTGTTGCGTGTGTCTCACGGAAAACTCGTTGTGCAATCGCAGGTGAGCAGTTGGCAACATCTCGTCTGTCTTTCGTCGGCTCAAGACATTTAGGCGTGTTTGCCATTCGACGGAGACGGGGAAAAGTTGCTCAGGCTGCCGCTTCAAACCACAATGACAAGGTAGAGCAGCGTCTCATAGACATGAGCTTGCAAATAGAGAAGATTAGGATAGACAATTCACGGCTTGCATCCAGGGCTGTAACCCTGGAAACCGATTCGGGCTCGGAGAACTGAATGTAAAAGTGAACAAGCTCCAAGGATACGTCTTGCCTACTGTCCTTGGTTCTTATTTCGTTGTGAATGTGGACTTGACAACTATGTCATTTTGTAACATGTAACCCCCTTGAAGGCAACCTGGTTTGGAAGTGTCTTGATTCCAGGAATCGCCGTGTCGCTTGTCACTCCGATCAACGTTTGTATGTTGAAATCCTTGAAGATTGTGTCTCGAATCAAAAGTGCCAGGTGGCATTGAGGATTCGTGCTCTTCAAGAAACCTTGTAAGAATCTTTGGCACTCGGAAAGCAATCGGACTGAACTTTTTGTACGATCTGAAAGGTACAACACGCCCTTTTTACCCGTCGTTCTTTTTCAATTCACTGATCATGCTCTCACTATGATGCCAGGGTTCGGAACATTGCAGCCATCAATGTATGAGGCACCAACCCGATTACCAGCTTGTGGCCAGTGTCATTTGTTTGGCTATTACTGGTTTCTGATTCTGACAAAGGTGGGGCTAACTAGGGAGACACTTGAAGAAACGTGAGCAACACCATCCATACACAATAAAAATAGTTATGACATTGGTAACTTTTAACTTTCAGCAGTTCCGGAATGGCTCAAGAAATGATGGTGACATTATAAGACGGCGGATGTCAACTTTTGAGGATTGATCACCAGTCCTATTACACTCCTGTGAGGAGAAAATAGGAGAAATCTTCCTGTCAGACAGGCTACAGGTTACCTCACTGGATGGGGATTTGTGCTGACGAGAATACATTTTTAGTTTCATGTTGTCGAGGCTTTTCGCGTCACCATCGATTCTCTGGCCAATGTACTAAAGTAAGCTGGCTGGCCACTAGTCGACTCTGAGGATATCTGCGTAGTTTGGATTCACTGGAGACTCGTTCTGCATTACCCTCAATGACAACAAAAGGCGTTTGAGGCTTGGCATTGTTTCAGTGTATGCGACACACTCTCGTAGTCAGGTGCACTTTTCCATGATCCTTTCCCATGATCTTGGTCGCCGGACTCCGAGGAGGTTCAATATAATGTGAGTATGAGAATTCTAGTCACGAGGTCGTTTCCATGCATATTCATTTACAAGAAGCCAAGAAGTACTATCCAGTCAGCTTGTTTCAACGTGGCTTAACGGATGCAGCCTCCAGCAATCA
>JBBPTS010000096.1:15980-27799 GCA_038094235.1 Fistulinella staudtii | reverse complement strand
TGAGCTCAACCCAGACAACCCACTTGGAATGGGAGGCGCTATCGCCGAAGCATTTGGTGCCCTTTTACATCGTATTTGGGCCCGGGATCCCGTAGCAACCTCTTATTCACCGCGCGAGTTCAAGATGCAGCTACAACGTTTTGCGCCCCAGTTTAGTGGATATCAACAGCACGATTCGCAAGAGCTTATGGCCTTCTTACTTGATGGTTTACATGAAGACCTCAATCGTGTCCTCAAAAAACCATATGTAGAGAAGCCAGATTGGGAGGGTGGCGGAGATCTCGAACTTGCCCAATTGGCGCAAAAGTCATGGCATGGATATATGCAACGGAATGATAGTGTCATTGTGGACTTGTTTCAAGGACAGTACCAGAGCACTCTCGTGTGTCCCGAGTGCGACAAGGTATGTCGGGGGGCACAACATTACGGATTGCCTAATCTCCTGTCAGGTCTCGATAACGTTCGACCCATTCATGTATCTCACTTTACCAATTCCTGTGACGAAAAAGTGGAAGCATACGATAGAGTATGTTCCATGGGATCTATCAAAGCCTCATCTGAAGGTTGAGTTATTGTTAATAATGTGAATCAGCAGACTAACAATGGTGTATCAGCTCCCTGTTGAAATCGGCCGTGATTCAACGTTCAAAGAGCTCCGTGCACTCGTCGGTCGTTGGATGGGTGCACCTCCGGAGAACGTTTGTGTGCCAGTCCCACGTATTTCCCTTTTGCTGATTTTTAGTGTTAGCTCTTGACATTGGAAATATTCAGCAACCGGTTCTACAAGAATCTTGATGATAACGTCCTTTGCGGTGATATGTTAGACAGTGATACTATCGTATGCTTCGAGTTGCCGTGCAATGCACGCCAAAGCAGATTATACAAGAAAAAGGAGACAGATCCATTCATCTTTCCGGTGTTCACCATCGACTTACAAAACTCACGACAGTCGTACGGTTACCGCAGTCAGACCAACTTTGGGCATCCATTTATTGCTGTGGTCGGTCCCGAAGAAGCTCGGAGCTTTCAAGCGATTTACGAGGCTGTAGTGGATCGTCTTCAGCGCTGGACTAGCCACGCTCGCGATCTTTTCACCTGGGAAGAAGTTCCGTCTGCACCAGTCGACTCAGTACTCATCTCAGTTCCGCCAATGGATTCTCTAACGGAGATCAAAGAAAATGGGGAGGTTGTTCGCTGTGAGGACATGGACGTCGATGAAAGCGACATTACCGATGAGAAGGCTGTGACCGAGGACGATACTACGATGGAGCCCGTCGTCAATGGCATTCCTCAGATTGTCGGAGTTAAAAAGGACATCTTCAACTTGCGCCTTCAGCCAGGCCAGAAAGACTACGGTACGGGGTTTTCTTACACCTCGAGCCAACGCTACGAATCCTGGGAAGCCCGTCTCGAAGAGGTGGAAAAAGGTGCCCCACTGCTCAAGGAAATGGATGCGATTTACTGCGAGTTTGAGGAACATTTGAAATCGTATTATTTCGGTGACGAAAGGTCGAACTGGGAGCACTCGCTATGGACAAGTAGCAAGTGGGAGACCCACCTGCATCCCGAATATCTCGAAGCGAGGAAGGCAACCTCGGAAAAGAAGAGTAGGGGGCTGTCTATCGACGATTGCTTGACCGAATTCACCAAGGAGGAACAATTGGGCGAGGATGATTTGTGGTACTGCCCTCGGTGCAAGAAACATCAGCAGGCAACCAAGAAATTCGACCTTTGGAGAGTACCCGATATCTTAGCGGTGCACCTCAAGCGTTTCAGCAACAGCCGTGCGCTTAGAGACAAGATTGATACGTTTGTCGACTTTCCCATTCAAGGCCTCGACCTCACCAATCTCATTGGCGAACGAAAGGTTGGACAGAGGTTGGCCGAGAGTGGAATCGACATCGAGACACTGGGAATTGGCAACGTTGAGGAGCCCCTGATTTACGACTTGTACGCGGTTGACGAACATCTGGGTGGACTGGGTGGTGGTCATTATCGAGCCTATGCGTTCAACCACGTCACGGAGCAATGGTACCACTTTGACGACTCATATGTCACGAAGAGCGACGCACATCATGCCGTGGTGAGTCGTAGTATACTCTCTTAAAGACTATGCATTTACAGGTCCTCCAGAATGCGAACGCATACCTACTCTTTTACAAGCGACGAAGCAGCGAGCCGCTTGGTGGTAAAACATACTATAAGATAGAGGAAGCACGATTATCGACGGACGAGGTTGTTGATCCACCCCCATCTGTGGATACCCAGCTTCCCACACCTCCTAATGAAGCCGTCGCGACTTCGTTTGTGCTACCTCTGAAATCAAACTGGCGGACGTCACACTCTCTCGACAGATCGACGCCGTTGTCTTCTCCCCCGCCTCTCGATGACCCATCTCACCTTGAAGAACCTCAACACGATCAACTCCTTCCCAGCGCTGGGTTGCTTTTGATGGATGAAGAACAGACGTTCAGTTTCCCAAATCAGACATTCAAAGCACTCTCGCCCACGTCGTCCAACGAGGTTGAAGCGGATGACGACGATCACACAGACCTGCGGGCCTTTGAAGCCAGCCCCATTCAACTCACGGAGGAGGAGTGGCGACCGCTGTCCTCCTCGTCGCCTTCGCCTGTTGACTCTGACCCGTTTTCCGATGCAAACTCGCAAAAGAATGAGACTGTGGACAATGAAGAGATACCAAGACCTTAGAGCCGCGTAAGTGTAGTCTACCCGCGTAATCACGTAGTACATAGTTTATGTACTGGCCAGAGTCGTGCTCTGCCTGCTTACTTGACCGTTCGGACGGCTTTACGACTGTTTATTCGACTTGACCTACTTCCACATGAGTAGAATTCCTCCGTCCTTGCTGTACTTGACGATCTACAACCCTACCCTTCGACCAGACGCCCTAGCGACGCATGATGAGGATGCCGAGGAACAATCTCATATTCTATTCTATACATCCCGCGACCGAGCCGTATCGCGAGACAAAATGCTGAGGCAGGTCGGGCTGGCGAAGGCACTAGTCAACTTTGCAGAGTGAGGGAAATAATGAAAGCGGTGCGGGTGTGTGCGGAGCTAAACGTTCTCCAGGATATTCCATTCAATAGATCCATGTCAGACTGTTCATTCGCAGTCCAGAAGAATGGTAACGCTGAGCCCGGAGCCCAACTTTTGGATGCACGTGGTGAGTGCAACGTCGCCTACACCATGCCGTCCCCTCGAGCTTGGTCGAGCAGGCTATCGAACTGGCAAGGACGCCGCGTGCGCCGAGCGTTAAGCCCAAGCACCGTGACAAGGGTGGAGGGAAGGTCAAGGAAGAGAATCCGAGCCAAATGCCGCAGATAGAGTACCACGATGACAACCTGCACGATTCTGCGATACGGGCGCATCTCACGCGAGGTTATGAGCAGTTCAAGGTCAGTTTCATGTCTCTTTTGTTCCATCGGTAGCTAATGCAACGTGGCTCCCAGCTGACACACGGCTCTTTCTCCTCAGTATTGTCTTCATTGGGACAACACGCGCTGGAGCTGCAACTCGAGCGGTTCTTTATCGTCTGGGCGTGGACATGGGATCTAGACAATGGGTTCAGTCTCGGCATGGACCTCGGTGCATGTCTCGTCTTTACTCCATGGCTACACAGAGCTCATTTTGTTTTCTTTCCAGGCCTGCCTCTCCATCCATCATATCAACTCATCCTTCCTACCATTGATAATTTCTCATCACAGATACCCGAAGAAGTGGCTACGCTTGTGTTGACGCAAAGTCATGTCGCTCCTTCCAGCAGTTACAAAAGTTCGCAATACCCCGCTGCATTGGCACGACATCTAATGAACCATCTTATTCCGGCATCTGGACCCGCTACTCTTATGGCTTCAATGACTCCGCCGGACAAACTGGACGACGTAAGCTGCAAAGATCATGATGGTCGACGAACACCACCGAATACGGAGCCACCGTCGTCGGGTGGTTTTCTTGGCGTGAGCATGACGATGACAATGAATGTCCGGAAATGGGCCTGGCCATCGTTTAGAAAGGCTCCCGACGCCAAGGGATTGACGACGGCTGCAGGTGACGTTGTCTCCGACGCTGTGTCCGATCGTGCCCAAGTGCGCGTTGATCAGACCGCGCTGGAGGACGCGATAGCGACTGATAACTCGTTTTCTACGCCCACGGAGAAGCCTCTTGCATCCGATGAACGTGAAAAACGTGCCGTAAAACAGGATTCTGACGTTTCTGAGATGGACACGCCTCGTCCATCAAGAGCCCCCCCTTCTACTTTGGATTCCACAGAAGCTGCGTCGAATGATCTGCCATCTGATGCCAATGCTTTGATGACTATTGATGGCGAAAGACCGCGGTTTACTTGGACAGACGTGTTTCTCGCCCCTAGTCAAAGATTCCAGGCGACTTGTCGTAGGAGAGTATACCTACTCAAGGTCAGCACAGAAGATGTCATTATGCTATGCGGCACGCATTTAGCCCGTTTCTCAGCGCGGCCAATACGGCGTTGCACTGCTTGGTCGTGACGTGGGCGACGTGGAAATGTGGGTGGAACCAACCCTCCGTTTACTTGAAAATCTGGAGAAGATCATAAGCGAAGATAACAGACGGTGGGTATAGGTGCTTAACGTGGATATGCCAACTCACTAGAAGATACTAGCAACATCATGGCAACGTCACTACCATCTGCGGCAAGGATCCTGCAACCTGGTGACAATCATATCCTCAAAAATGGCGACTACGTGAATTTAAGCGGAGAAGCTGGTCTCAGCTCTGATTACCTGTTTGAAGCTAAAGGACTGTTGGACAGGTAAAATACTTAGTTAGACCGGTGCTGGCCAATGATTGACGGCACATAGGAAACCGGCGGTCATCGAGGTTTTTTCTAGAGGCCTACATCCCCAACACTGGCACGTTGCTTCGAGGGTTGCCGATCCTGTTGGGAGCGAGGAGGAAGCATATCTGGAGGTATATCAGAAAGAGGCGACGTTATCAGACGTTGATAATATACTGCGCGGGTTGTACAAGACCCACGTCTAGGGTTGCAAAGGGCCGGTCCCGGGCCCATTAATTGTATCGGCCAGTGCTTCGACGCTTTTGGCCTACTCGAGGTCCGTCCGAGACTTCTGAACCAAATTCCTGGCAACATGATATCTCCATTTATCTTCGTCTCCGTTTATGTTCATGATTGCCCGCAGAGACCCGCTGGATTCGATGCCATCATCTTGGGCGAGTATATGAAACAAGATTGTCCTGCCGTTCTTCGGGGTGGCGTACTATGTACCATCTACATGCCGCAGGCCTAGTTAAGTTCTTTCAGCGATCTACCTGGTTGACCTGTTTGTGTGGTACCGATTTTCAAGAGCGACTATCCAAGATATGATGCATGTGCGATGATGACGGTAGTTTCAAAGATGCATCTTGATCAACTCCCCGCTCTAAAGTCGCTGTCATACCGTCCTCGGCAGTGCGTTTCAAGCTTATGCAGATAACAATATCCGGTTCTTCGTTTCGCAGCCCAGCCGCTCGGTTGCTTTGATCCCAGGTTTATCATGCACATCCAGGAACAGAATAGTCGCCTTCTCGTGTCACACGACGGAAATGAGCAACCCGCGTTCTTTTGTCTGACACTTTATAGGGAATATGAATTTGCAAAGCCACAAGTCCAGTTTTTGCCTACCCGGGGCCGCGCCGGTTTTAACCCCACCGAGAATTAATCCAACCTGCCACCATCTTTGCTATCTTCAACTTTCCAAGGCGCCAATAGCATACCCAGGCCTTGCTTGATCGATGTCGTTTTTCATAAAAGCCTCTCTGAGGTTGAGCATCATCATTATAGGTGGAGGTGAGCCTCAAGCCTCTTGCATCCACAGCGCACCAAACGCGATGGTATAGGTATCACTGGATTGGCGGCTGCATTTAGACTAGCGAAGGCGGGGCACAATGTCCACGTTATTGACAAGTCGAGGCCAGAGCAGGTCCGATTCCAGAGTTCTCCGTTGTGCACACGGAACCTGATGCGCCACCATAAATCATAGAAAGCATGCGGCATCCGAGTTCCTCCGAATCTCACAAAAATCTTGGAGGAGTGGGGTCTTGGAGAGTCGGTTGCTCGATGGGGTAAACCAGCGAGAAGAAGTGATTGCTACTCTCGTGAGTGTGTTTATTTCAATATAGTGGGCCTCGATTTAATGGCCAATACTCGCTCATCTCAACAGTGGAGACGGGCAACTTCGTCGGGCACTTGTTGTGGCCTCAAACAGAAGTGTTGCAAGAGATCGGGGCAGAGTACCTTTTGATGCATGTGCGTATGTTATTTGCTCGGCACGCACGGGGTTTAATGGCATATCTAGTATCAAGATCTTCACGCGATGCTACAATCCGCGGCGAAATCGGCAGGCGTTCATATATCTTACGACACACTTGTTACCAAGGTCTCCGCGAATCCCACGGCAGTTGAGCTTGGTTCGGGTATGATGTTATTCGCCGACTTGATAATAGGAGCGGACGGGTCGTGCGGTATCGTGCGTGAGGCTGTCCAGGGAAAAGTGCGCGACAGCCAGCCCAGCAAGGACAGCTTTTCTGTTTATGTGTACGTGTGCAAGTCTCGTCCGTGGGTGTACACTCAAGAGCAGCCGTAGAGCGACCGTTTCCCGAGAGCAATTGCGCAATGATCCTGAGCTCGACACGTTTACAAACCCAGACTCTGGCGGTATTCAGGTAAGATCAGATCGCGCATCCGCCGCATCTTCGGTTGCAGATCACCTCACTGCAGTACCCTATCTGGATGGGCACATCTTCGCATGCAGTGGGCTTTCCCGTGGTACGTGAGTGCCGTGCTTCATCATCTGTTGATGTGATGGACTTTTCCAGCGGCAGAACGGCCAATATACGATACACGTGTTCTGTCCAGACAATCAAATGGGTCAAGACGACGATCTATCTGAGCGGTGGAACTTTGCAGTACCCAGGGAGAAACTACGGTACTCTGGAGACTCAAAGTAGGAGGTTC
Source organism: Fistulinella staudtii (assembly GCA_038094235.1). Taxonomy (NCBI): domain Eukaryota; kingdom Fungi; phylum Basidiomycota; class Agaricomycetes; order Boletales; family Boletaceae; genus Fistulinella; species Fistulinella staudtii. Next base: position 20,784 of record JBBPTS010000096.1, on the reverse strand, counting down.
ACTCATGCACCAGGATACCTCTCATTTCTTTAGGCTCAAGAGATTGCTCGATCTGTGTCCAATATTGCAGCGCAAGCGCTATGTTAGGAAAGCACCTCTGACAGAATGGACGGACGACTCGGGAAGAATCATGTTGATGGGCGAAGCGGCTCATCCGTCACTGGTGAATAATTTGTATTCTGACCTGTTTGACCCTGATTACCTGACGCGAAAGAAAGCCGTGTATCACCCATAGCGCAAGTCTTCAGGTGGAAGACGCCGAGGTCCTCGGAGGACTCTTGTCTCGACTAAAGAACTGGGGCCAGTTACCTCAACTCGTGGGAGCGTTTCAAGAGCTTCGAGAAGAACGATGTCGTATCGTGCATGAGAAAGAATTGATGGGCTTCAAGCTGGTATGGCTACCACCGGGACCGCACCGGGACGAGCGGGACGAATCACTAAGGGCGATGGTGACGTTAGGGTTGCAAGGTTGGGATGAGGACAAGATGAGATGGCAATGGGAAGAGATAAGTGAGGTCCTGGGATACAGCGCCCGAGACGCAGCGGAAGACTGGTGGGTAAGCTGGGGCATGCTTCGTGAACGGAGTCTGTCTGCTTCATCGTTTATGCTGATCCCAAACATGCGAAGGGGACACAATATTACAGTAGCATCATGACATTGGTTCTTTGTCGTTGCGGCGTCATCATCTACTGGGTCAAGGGAATGTTATGCGCACGAATGCAGACGATAAGACAATCGTGTAATAAGTGCAATTTAGATGTAGAACTCGGGTTTTCTGGCATTTATACCGTACTCGGCAAGTGCTGCACTCAGGTCTTCCATGGTCAGCGTCGTCCTCGTTTTGTCCTTTGTGGACGTCAGGGAGTCATCAAGGTGTATGAATGGGGCAGACAAACTTTGGCACCTCCGGGACCCGAGACGTTCGTGCGGGCTCGCCCACCGGCTGCGTTTGTGCGTATGCGAGCATGTTGGTATGCGTCCGAGGCAATATCGGACACGAATTTTTGAGCAGCAAGGGAAAGCAGACGTTTTCTTGCAGAACGCATGAGCACCGACATGGTGTGGCCGGGCCCGATCCTACTTACAAACGGACATCTTCGCACTCAAACCCGACTCTTTGGAGGTAATAATCGGTGACTTCATTAGGGATCTGCACGGGGGGGGGCTAAGAAACGGGTGGCGATGGGAGAGATGGACGCACGAGCGGTTCATAGTCGTCTAGCATAAGTAAGAATTCGGCCAAGGTACGGTCCTTGCGTGCGACTTCGGCGGCCTGACGTGATTGGGGTTGGGTCGTGGTGGACGAGCTGGCTGCTACGGTGGTGGTGGTGGTGGTGGTGGTGGTGGTGGTGGTGGACGACTGGGCTTGTTGCTGGGACGCATCGGAGAAGGACTGGAAGGAGTACTGGCAAGTCTGAGGTTGTGGTGTTGGCGAGTCGGAATACGTCGTCGATGCGGTCATGGCTGAACGATTCCAGTCTAAGATGCCGCGTCGGAGTTGCCATCCCGGCAGGACCCACGTATATAAACACCCTCCCTCGCTTTTTTCTTCATCTTTCTTCTCCATCTTTTTTCTCCCCATGGTGAGTCTCACTTTGCACATTCACGTTCACTTGATGTTTGAGGCATTTGGCTTTATGCGGGAGACTGCCCGCACTGCAGAAAAACCATCTCAGCTACCTTCGACGGGCAATGCTTGTCGCTTTTTCTGACCCTCTTTTATCCTCTCCGGTTGTGCTTGTGCTCATCACACTCAATTACAGCAGTATTATTGGTTCCAATTGAGCTTCTGCAGTCTGGCATCAATAATATTTGGTTTTCACTGCATGACATCCATCTTGATGAGATTGGCATCGCCAAATGCGGTACTAGTGGTGTCTGCAAGCTCCATGGAAGCTAACAAGGCATCAAGATCCGGCGAAACCACGAATCGCTTGTTGACCTGGCCAAGTACGTGAAGCTTCTTATTTTCCATGTCCAAATGGACCGCCTGCTGGAGGAAAGACGGCCGTGTTGCTTCAGAGACCTGGGACAACCAAATTGATACTGCCCACGAAGATAACAGGGAGATGGCCATACGTTCAGAACGATTCCATTACCCAGACGCATCTTCACTATTCCGCTTCGGTAGACTTCCATTTGCCCAATTACCCCATCCACTTTTGGTGTTTCTTGTTGGGCTTCGGGGCCATCCTGGCCCATTGGTGTTGTGGATCCAGATGCTGCGGGCTTGGTGCCTGTCGCAAAGGATACCTTTCGCTTGAGGGTAGATGGACCCTGGTCTGGAGCGTCTTCTTCTATCTCTCCCGAGAATCCTGCAGTGAACTCGGAAGTGGATACAAATGTTGGGAATGGTTCAGGAAACTGAAAAAAGTACAGTCGTTCCTGCCGAATACCTTCCTGTACGCACGGTTCGTTTATGTGTTTGCAAATCCGATCAAAGAACGAACCTCTGCCATACTTTCTTGGACCGCGAAATCTTGCATGAGATCTTCCAGTTCATCTTCATCTTCACCTTCGCTCAAATCAAGCGCATTTGAAGGGTCGGTAGCTTCGACGTTGAAGGTCCGTAATAGTTTGAGTAGCCGAGGGAAAAGGCGTACCTAGTTCTCCCATCTCTGTTTTCACGTCTCCCTTTCTTCTGTCCTGTCGTTCCCTTTGTAGAGTCTCCGGGGCCATCCAATCCAACCGCTTTACATTCTCCATGTCGATGATTTCGACACCGTCATCCGGTTCCGAGTAAACTTCCTCGTCACTCTCGATTTTTGGTGTCTGGGCCGAGTCGACAAGAGGGTTTCCACGTTTATCGTTTGACAACGTTGCACCTAAAGCTGATGCCTGCTCTGGGCCCTTTGGAACGACAGGCGTAAAATTTGACCTGGGCGCAGTGCGACGGGCAGAAGTGCCTGCGAGAGCGGGGCCCATGGCAAAGGGGCCGCTTGCGGTCATTTCAGCTGGCGGTGGTCGAGGCGCAGCCTCTCTCCCCTCTCCACGGCCTCTTCCTCGCCCTCTGCCATATCCCTTGTTCGAGGGCTGAGTGGATGATGATGGCTGAGGAGCTTCCTGGTGCAACCGTACGTCTGCATCCAGAGACAAACAGGATCTCACATACCTGTTCAACTTCTCTGTGGATCTAGTGAATGAGAGATCAAACGATGAGCTGCTCTTATGCGCACTCTTTCTTTCTCCGCGCCGGTAGTGTTGGGACGAATTTGAGCTTTTGAGTCCCCTGCCTGGTCACGTCGGATGGTTTCTTGGCCAAGCTTGCTATGGCTTTGGGGCCAGCAGACGGTCTCGGTGATTCACCGTTGCTCGCCATGACGGTGAGTGTATTATCGATCACGTGGTTCTGATCCTCGATATGCCAGCGCTGGTGTAATAAATTCTTATCTCTCTCTTTACTGGATCTGCGATGGACGAAATCGAGCACCTCCATGCAACCTACAATGATGTCCACAATATAATAAAGGAGAGTGCCACCAAGATCGCAGCATTCAAGCCGAACCTGTTCATTGCAATTGGTTGGTCTCTTCGCTAGCGATATGCAACAATGGGACTGATCGCCGTGGCCCAGGGGGAGGGTCAGTCCCATCCCATGTTCATGCTGCGACGCAGATCGCCCTTACCGGTCCTTGTTTTCAGCGGCTTCTTTCCTGCTCGGGTATTGGTAAGCTTGTCAATGGTCTTTTTACCAACGTGTCAGAGCTTATCTGATCGGAATGGAATTGATGCCATGTAGCGCACTTTTCTAAAGAACCCGGCGACGAAGAAAAACATTTCTATTCAAGCCATTGGACTTTCACTTTATGAAGCTCTCCCAGGAACGACAGTTGAACAATTAGGCAACGAAGTTATTCGTACTCAGTGGTTGTGAGGATTCCACTCCTTTTGATCACGCAATACCACAAACGCCTAGTCTGCAGGGGACCCGAGTCCGGCAAGGCCTTGTTGGGCAAACGAGTTCTCGTCATAGTCAGTGATTGATCCTCACGGCATGTTGTCTGATATGCGACGCGTTCAAAATTGTAGGATGAAATAGATGATTCACGAAAAACCCTTCAGTAAGGGACATTGGTTAACTAATTTTGCCTGAAACGTTCTCAATGATTCCCAGGTACGCGCTCTGGGAGCTCCGAAAGGATGTTGAAAAGGAGCTGCAGGCACTTCCAGAGTCCGAACGTGAGACGAATCGCACCGAGTTTGCGGTCTTTGTGGTGCACAACAAGCGGAAGCCAAAGCTGGGGGAGTTGCCACCCGATATTCCGTGAGTCTCGGGCGCGCAATCCAGTTCCGCATGCCGAGTCAGATATCTCTAGGTACTTTTTTGGAGCGGAGGTGGACGATGTGTGGTGGGCCATAATTAGATGAATGGGCAAAGGATTTTCTGATCGACTGTCTTTTTTCTCCAGGCTGGACTATCCATGGGAAGCTACGTGAGTATCCTGCGAGTCTGTTCACGGTTGATCACTGAGCATCTCCGATAGGGACATTGAGGAGCATGATAGGCTCGCTGCTGAGGAAAAGGCTAGGGAGATCGGTACGTCCCAAGTAGAAGTACAAGGATGACGAGAGCGGTTGTATATCCACTACGTAAATAATCTACCGTGACCATTCAGATGTTGTTTCGGATGTGCTAGCTTGAGTTGGCTCGAGGAACCTTTTTTTTTTTTTTCTCGCCTTGTTGACCGGACCGGACTCGGAAGTGTTTGTGCCAACTTGGACAGTGTTGCGGTGAACAATCTCGGCTAGGCTCTCACCCTCGCTGCTTTACTTCCGCTCTTCACTCGATCGCGACCACCTGTT
>JBBPTS010000095.1:15381-32526 GCA_038094235.1 Fistulinella staudtii | reverse complement strand
AGAGATAGATGTGAGAACATAATGGGCTATGCTGACCAATATGGCTAGATGAGATCTGTATCTTAGATCGGATCTGCCATATGTCAGTGAGAGTATTGGAAAAGGGGAAAAGAAGGAAAAGAGACTAAGTCCTTCGCAATCATGTGATATCTGATAAGATACCGGAGATTGCCATGATAAGATAAGATAACCTCTGCTTGTCAAAAGCATAATGGTTTGGGTTAAGCATCTATGCTGGTCTTCACCATTGCTTCTAAGTCTGAAGCATGAAAGTAATGAGCTGTTACAGCATGCATACTACATGAGGTGGACTAGGGTGTTCTATAATATCAATAGATAGCAGTTAGGTAAAGATAAGGGAACGTGTCATGGTCCAGACTATGACATCATCGATAGTATAAATAGAAATGAACCATGAACTCACAATGAGACATCTAGCCAAACATGAGGTGAGGGTGTGGATGACAGGTGTGAAACATAGGGAGTCAAGGGTCTAGCCCGTATTCACAACACATACTCTATTAATCTCCATTATCTCAGCTATCCATTCTGATGGACACTTCTGATGTACTTATCACTTCTCACACACTGTAACACCTTGCTATTTTCATACTTCAGACTTAGAAGCAATGGCAAAGACTGGCATAAAAGCAATACCGTGCCCATTATGATTTCCTTTCCTTTACCACTATTGATGATCTTATCTTATCTCGGCATTCTCCAGTATCTTATCAGATATCCCACAATTGTGAGATAGGTTTTATCTGAAGGGACTTAGAAGTTTTTCCTCTTTCTCAGACTCTTCCTCTTTTCCTTCCCACTTGCTGACGCATGGCAGATCCAATCTAAGATACAGATCTCATCTAACCATATCGGTCAGCACTGCCCAATTATGTTCCCACACTTATTTCCGTCTCTTCCATTTCTATGCCTCATGCCACAACATGCTTTATTAATCTCCACTTTCTCTTATCTCGGCTATGTCTTCTGATTGAACTTTCTGATGTACTTATTGCTTCTCATTCACAGCCCAGATAAGCTAGTGCCTTGATTAGGGTAGTTACACAGCCATGTACAGCCATCTAGTATGCATATATAAACCCAAGGAGCTTGGCTGGTAACCCCAGTCTTGTTCACTTGGAACTTTCGCCTACAAGTGGATAAGCAATCAAGTAGCTCACTTGGTCCATTCCCCTCACTCACTATCTAAGGGAGAGCCCTCACATGGTGTACCCCAGTCCACACTCATCTCCCTTGCTCCATGTCAAAGGTACTGCCACTCTCAGAAGCTAGAAGAGTAGGTTTGCTTCATGCACAGCCCAGATAAACTAGTGCCTTGATTAGAGTAGTTACACAGCCATGTACAGCCTCACACTATGCATATATTAACCCAAAGGAACTCAGCTGGTAACCCTAGTCTTGTTCACTTTGAAACTTTTGCCTAACAAGCAGATAAGCAGCCAAGTAGCTCACTCAGTCCCAGTGTAGTCCCTAGAACAACTAAGGAAACTTCCCCTCTGATGCTGTGTGTCCTTCCCCCTCACTCACTATATATGAAATGGAAAAGCCAACTAGTGACTTAGAGGGGAATACTGAGTAGAGGGCTCAGGGTTGACTTTAGAGGTCTGTACTGTAATGATCGCTATTGTTACCACTTACGCGCAACAGCGCATGCAAGAGGAAGATTAGATTTCGACAATCTTATCTTATCACGGCAATCAGCGACATCTTATCGCTTGATCGCAAGTCCTGATCTTATCAGCGACACTTAGAAGAATCCTCGAAGGATAGAAGGGAGATTGCACTATCTCCGCCACCAGAAGCGAGATCAGAGATCTCAAGAGAGAAGATCCCATTGTGGTTGGATCTTAGATGACGAGAATCAGATCATGGATTGATCCTAGGACTTAGAAGCGGCACATGAGGTTGCCATGAGGTTAGATAGAAGGCAAGGCCTTCTCTTCCATTTGATGGACATGAGGAGAACACATGTTCTCTTATCAGAAGGACACTGACGTGGCCACAGGATAGCCACAATGGTACAATACTGTATTTACTATATAAGGCCACACACTGCCTCATCAGAAGATGTATATAAGAGGAAGGGCTAGCAGTAGATGCCCTTCAGTCTTGCTTACTTGGATCTTATGGTCTACGGCCCCTATTGTCCAGTCAGACTCCTGACAGTAGCTAAGTGGAGTTGCTTACTCAACCACTTCCCTTGGTGCACACTCTTCATCATCAAGCAGTAGCCCTTTGCCCTTACACAAGATAGGGTTGACAAGGTCACGATACAAGATAAGATCTCTATCTTATCTCCTCCCTTTTGATAGTGGAGATAGTTCATCTGTTTTATGTACCACTAAGTTACTCTAACTGAGGGATTGTCCTCAGCAGAGTGACCTGGTTTATATATTCATGGATCTTATTTGTACATGTGTATGTGTAATTCTATATATAATTATCTGGAAGTCATACCATATAAGCATAATGTGCTATTGGGCAATAAGAGGGCATGAGGATGCATCATACATCAAGGGTCTTCAGAGCCAGTAAAAGACAGTGCCTTCTGTAATGGAAGAGAAGTGGATGGAAATTAAATACACATGTGATGTTGCTTCTGATGCCCGGTTCTATGGTAAGGGCGGAGATGAAAAGGGCAGTGCACTGTATATAAGGAAAGTGGGAAATAGGCTACTGGCACCCAAGGGTGTGATACTTGTTGCGAAGGATTCAGGTCTCTTCTAGATCAGGTGATCTTCATTGTCATGTGATGTGTCATGGGGTTAGTCACGTGACCTGGCTTATATCAGTCAAAGCAGAAAAATGTCTAAGTCATCAAGACTTTATTGGGTTCATAACAGTCACATATGAATAATCGCAGATACTGTTGTAGATCTCAATTGATCCTTTCTGTCTGACCATCCATTTGGAGGTGTGCTGCCATGGAAAGCCATGGGTGTATCCCAAGGTGAGCACATAAATCCTTCATAACTTGTGCAGCAAATTGTGGTCCTCAATCTGAGAAAATGGATCTAGGAATCCCATGGTTTGTCCAGATCCTTGTGAGGTATAGTTTGGTGGTCTCTAGCACCATAATATTCTTCTTACAGGGGATGAACTCTACTTCTTTGGAAAATCTGTTAACTACCACAAAGATAGAGTTATATAGCGATGAAACTGGTAGGTCAGTAATGAAGTCAGCTGATACATCTTCCCATGGCATGTGTGCCAATTCTAGTGGTTGGAGTTTGCCAGCTAGCAGCTGGTTCTCTGTTTTCATCTTCTGATATGTATGACATCTAGCCACATAGTCTTTGATCTGAACTGTCATTCTGGGCCAGTAGTAGTGGTGTTTGATCAGTTTGATCGTCTTCTTGTTTCCAGGGTGTCCTGCAACTGGGGTATCATGATGGAGCATGATAAGGTCCATCCGATCTTCTGTGGTGACAAATATCTTTTTGTCCTTCATAAAGAGTCCTTCTTCTGACAACTGCCCTCTGTCATTTTCCATCTTTTGTACTTCTGATTCTTTGAGGGCGAGTGTGTGGTTTCAGATTCTATTCTTCATATCATCCCCATCATCTTCGACCCTTACATTTCAGATCTTATCTGGGGTTATCACTAGTTGGCCTTGGTTATCTTCTTTTCAGCCAGCAGTGTGATCTTCTCTTCTTGATAGCACATCTGCTTTTCCCATCTGGGTTCCTGACTTATGCACCCAAAGATAATTGAATCTGGTGAGGTACTGGGACCAATGAGCTTGTCTTCGTGAGAGGTTCTGTTTTTGTATGAACCATTGTGTAACGATCGCTATCGTTAGCACTTACGCGCAACGGCGCACTTTGAAGAAGATTAGATTTCGACAATCTTATCTTATCTTATCACGGCAATCTCCGACATCTTATCGCACGATTGCAAGTCCTGATCTTATCAGCGACACTTAGAAGAATCCTAGAAGGATAGAAGGGAGATCGCACTATCTCCACCATCAGAAGCGAGATCTGAGATCTCTAGAAGAAGATCCCATTGTGGTTGGATCTTAGATAAAGAAGATCGGATCATAGATTGATCCTAGGACTTAGAAGCGGCACACAAGGTTGCCATGAAGTTAGATAGAAGGCAGAGCCTTCTCTTCCATTTGATGGACATGAGGGTAACACATGTTCCCTTATCAGAAGGACACTGACGTGGCCACAGGATAGCCACAGTCATACGATATTGTATTTACCATATGAGGCCTTACACTGCCTCATCAGAAGATGTATATAAAGTACGAGGGCTAGCAGTAGATGCCCTCCAGTCTTGTTAACTTCTTGTGGATCTCACACCCTAACCCAGTGTGCTCTACCACCAGGACTCCTGGCAGTAGCTAAGTGGAGTTGCTTACTCAACCATTCCCCTCTTCATCGGTGCACAAATCCTGTCATCGATTACTTTACCCTTTGCCCTTAAAGTAGGGTTGACAAGGTTACGAAGAGCGACTCAGTCAATACTGAGAACGACGTTGGTCACACATTGTAAATTCATATGGTCATTCCAGATTTCAAAGGTGTGCTTTGCCCCTTCTAGGTGATGTTGCCATTCTTCTAATGCTCTGATGACACTGAGCATTTCTTTGTCAAAGGTGGGGTAGTTTCTTTCTTCGGGGGACATGGAGTGGAAGAGGAAAGCTACTGGTTTGAACCCTTCTTCTTCTTTGATGGACAGTACCACTCTGGTTGCAAAGTCTAATATGTTGATTTCTAGTCGATATTCTTTTTCCTGATCTGGGAATACTAAAAGGGGTGTGGTTGTGAACATCTTTTTTACCATATTAAATGCCTCTTCTTCCTTCTCTTCCCATCAGAAAGTTTGGTCCTTTTTAGTGAGATCATTTAGGAGGTGTGTGATTTGGCTGAAGTTCTTAATGAATCTTCTATAGAAATTGGCCAGTCTTATGAAGGCATATACTTGTTATACTGTTTGTGGTATGGGCCATCTAAGGATTGCTTCTACTTTGCCTTTTTCCATTTTGATCCCTTCTTTCCCAACTATCATTCTGAGGAATTCTACTTCTTCTACTCTGAAGGTGTATTTTTTGAGTTTAGCAAAAAGGTCATTGTCCTGTAGCCTTCAGATGACTTCTTCCATGATTTTATCATGATCTTCTTGGGTTCCCTTTTTTGTAAAGATGAGGAGGTCATCTATGTATATGACTACCATGTCTTCCATGTCCACAAAGATTTCATTCATCATGGACTAGAAGGTTGAGGGGGAGTTCATTTGTCCGAAGTACATTACAAGTGGTTTGAAGGTGCCTTTAAAGCATATGAAGGCAGCCTTCCACTCATCTTCTTCTTTGATTTGGACATTGTTATATCTCCATCTTAGGTCTATCTTCATGAACCTCGTGGCTCCTTTGAGCTTGTCTACCAGTGAGGTGATGAGTGGAAGAGGGTAGTTGTTCCTCACAGTGTGTTTGTTAAGATATCAGTAATCCTGTACCATCCTCTTTCATTTGTCCTTCTTTGGGATAAAGAACACTGGGGACATTTGGGGGGACTTGGAAGGGCAGATATAACCCTTCTGAAGTTGGTCTTCTAGGAATGTGGAAACTTCTTCTTGTTCCATCATGGAGTGTTACGAACCCAATAAAGTCCACTGGACTTAGACATTTTCTTACTCTCGAATAACATAAGCAAGGTCATGTGACTAACCCCGTGACACATCACATGACGATGAAAGATCACCTGATCTAGATGAGAACTGAATCCTCTGTGACAAGTGTCGCACCCTTGGGCACCACTAGCCCGTTCCCTCTTTCCTTATACGTGGGGCACTGCCCTTTTCATCTCCGTCTGTGCAACGGGCACCGACATCACACGTAACGACTTACATGACTATTTAATCTCCGTCTCTTCTCTTCCATTTTAGAAGGCACTGCCTTATTGGCTCCGAAGACCCTTGATGCACGATGCATCCTTATGAAATACTTATCGCCCAATGGCCAATTATACTCTTATGGTATGATTTCCCTAAAATACGTTTATGGTAGCTATGACACACATGTACAAACATAAACCCATGAATATATAAGGGCGACTCAACTGAGAGTAACTCCTCAGTTTGAGAAGCTTGACAGTTGACTTGTACTGGTCGCTCCAAGTGCTCAAAACTTCACCTCTACATCTCTCGCTAAAGTCTTTGAAAGGCTTTTTCGTTTCACTCTTCTCAAACTACCTACTTCACCATCGACAACGGTCTTTGCTGAAGGTTCTACCCCAGAAGCTGCAAAAATAGGACGATTAAAGAAGTAACGTCCCCCCAGAAGTAATTAACTCCTCGCACTAACAGGACCAGTGCCCTCCTCGCACTTCTCCATTTCCTCCACCCCTCCCACAGACCTCTTTGCCGACGAACCGGCACCACTCGACCCGGAGGTAGTAGCCTCCCACCAGAAGTTCAACAAAGAGGCCGGCCTCTTTATCCAAAGCATAACCGACCTCATCGAGCAAGCCGACCGCAGGCAACGCTCCAACTGACTCGCCCCCAGCTTCTACGAGGAGCTACAAGGACCCTACCTCTTGCTCGAGATCGAGTACCTGGTAGAGAAAGCAGAAGAGAGTGGATTGGATCTTTGTGGTACAGCGGAAGCACTCGATATGTACAGTGGGGATCGCACTGCCTTTCTGAACGGGTTGAAAGAAGGGAGAATAGTAGGACCCTTAGGAGAGAAACGAGGCGTATCAGAGATAGGAGTACAGACGGAAGAAGGCCCGAGAAAGAAGCGGGTAAAAAGGAACTACCCATACACTTCCAAAGCGAGAGCAGACCCTCGCTCCCCCCTCCGCGCCTCACACCTTTTGAAGAAGGCCAAGAAGTAAGGCCTTGGGTCAGTAGGAGATTGAAAGAAATCCCTCGCGTATCATTGCAGCGATAGCAACCCCCCTAATTCATATTCTTTTCCACTATGTCGTACGAAGAACAGCTCGATGCACTCAGAGGCCAACTCCAGGCCATGATTACCGAGATGAATGCCCAGGCCCATGAAATAAGAACGCTCAAGGAGCAAAGAGACAATGCCCTGGCGGTAAATAACCAGAACTGGGCTGGGTCATCAACGGGTGGAAGTAGAATAGAAGCATTCAGAGACCCTGGAGAATACGACGGGTCCAAAGCCAAGTTTGACGAGTGGTGGATCAAGATGCGATCCTGGCTCTGATCAAACCCCTTCTTTCTGGTAAAAGCCAGATATAGCGACGGGTCGGATAAGATAAATCTGATCACCGGAGAACAAGAGTACAACATCAAGCTCGTGGAAGGAATGAGAGCAGTGTTGTCACGCCTAAAAGGGCAAAAAGGAGGACCCTGGGCGCAATCAGAGCTAGAGAAGCTCTTACAAGGAAGGAGTACCTTCAAATCTTAGGAGGACTTCGAAACAGAATTCGAAGGCCTTATGAAACCAATGTTGCACCACGACTGGGCGATGGTGAATATCACCAAACTAAGACAAGGAAAGGACGACATTGACACCTTCCTCGCAAAGTGGCAAGCGGCCAACAATCGAGTGGACCTAAGCGACGAACACGGGGTCTTGCTCTTAGAACAAGCAGTGTCTGACGAAATCAGACAAGAACTTTTCCGGACAGACCAGCGGAGTCTGTTCATCTCCACAACCTTGACCAACATACGAAAGATTAGCAAGGCCTTTGAAGCATACAGGATGTACACGGGGCAAAATATACAAAACGCCCCACCTCCTGCAACAGCTAGACAAGCCACCACCCCTGGTAGAAGCACCTCAGGAGGAGGGGTATGCTTCAACTGCAGACAGACGGGACACCTCCTAAAGGAGTGTCCAAAACCCAAAATCTCCTGTCCCGAGTGCAAATGGGTGGGAGGAAAACACAAGAAGGAGTGCCGAAAAGGCAACCGAAACGCCAGGAGTGCAAAGACGTCTAAAGCTCCTGAAAGGATGGCATCAAAAGAAGAAGGTGCCACACACTGGGAAGTAGCCGACGAAAACCCGCACGTGTCAGATCCCTGGAATGAAATCAAAGGGAAAACATTTGACCAAATGCAGGAGTATTTCATAAGAAGGGCTTTTCAGCAGAAGGGAAAAGGGAAGGCGAACTGAAACCGGAAATACAGTTCGCCCACAATAAGTATTCTTTCTTGGAATGTACAGATGTAACCAACACACGGTCAGAGGCGTCTCTTGATGAGCGCGGTGCAGACCAGAAATGCACGCTTGATTCCTCTTGCAAAATCCAAGAAGATATGACCCCTTTTCCGGAAGAATTATTTACTCGATCGGTCATAACAAAAAACGAAATAAGTCTAAAAATACGCATTTCACCTGATCAAAAGAACCGTGACTGGAACACGGTAGAAGCACTCCTTGATAGTGGCGCTAACGTCACCTTCATCGATAAAACGTGGGTAGAAAAGCATCATATCCCCACGAGGAAATTACGACATCCCATTTCCGTCATAAACGTCGACGGAACACATAACTCCGTGGGGAAGATAACCCACACAGCCCTAGTCCAAATTGAGTATCAAGGACACCGAGAAAGGATAGAGGCAGAAGTCACCGATATCGCCACGTTCCCTCTGGTAATAGGGTACAACTGGCTAAAGAAGCATAACCCAGAGATCAACTGGAGATCTGGGGAACTAAAATTCACCCGTTGCCCTCGCTCCTGTCATATGTTACAGGATAGAAGTGAATTCCTAATCACATGCGATCAGGAGGAGCAAAGCAACGCATGGGCAGCATACCATATACGGGCTGCCATAGAAAAGCCGAAAGAAGAAAAGAAGCCACCTGCACAACTGGTGCCTGCTCGCTTCCATCAATGGCTAAAGGTATTTGAGGAAAAAGATTCCGAAAGAATGCCGTTAAGAAAACCCTGGGATCACGCCATCGATCTCAAAGAAACCTTTACCCCGAAGAAGGGGAAGCTGATCCCTTTGGGACCAAAAGAACAGGAGGAAGTCTCGGCGTTCATAGACGAACAATTACAAAAGGGATACATCCGCCCCTCGAAATCCCCTCAGACATCGCCAGTCTTCTTCGTCCCAAAGAAGGATGGATGAAAACATATGGTACAGGACTACCGATACCTAAACGAACACACAGTTCGAAACAACTACCCGCTGCCCCTCATTTCTCAGTTGGTAGACAAGCTCAAAGGAGCAAAGAAGTTCACGAAGATCAACCTCAGATGGGGTTACAATAATGTTCATATCAAAGAAGGAGATGAGTGGAAGGCCGCATTCGTTTGTTTCAGAGGAGCCTTTGAACCCTTAGTCATGTACTTCAGGTTGTGCAACTCGCCTTCCACTTTCCAAGCCATGATGAACGAGATCTTCGCAGACCTAGAAGACGTTGTGGTGGTCTACATCGACAACCTCCTCATATTCACGAAAACAGACTCCCAGGAGGAGCACGACCGCATCGTGAAAGAAGTTCTAAAAAGGTTGGAAGAAAACGACCTTTTCGCCAAACCAGAAAAATGTACTTTCTCTGTGGAAGAAGTAGAATTCCTCGGAATGACGGTGGGAAAAGATGGGATCAAGATGGACAACGAAAAAGTGGATGCCATACGGGCATGGCCGAAACCCAGGAACCTCTATGACGTACGGAGCTTCCTAGAGCTAGCCAATTTCTATCACCGCTTTATCAAAGATTACGCTTCCATCGCAAAACCCCTTACCCACCTTACTAAAAAGGACTTGTCCTTCCAGTGGCAGTCGGAAGAACAAACCACCTTTGACAGGTTAAAAGAAGCATTTTCCACGGCACCCATCTTGGCGTTTCCGGACGACGAAACGGAGTATAGATTACAGACGGACGCATCGGATTTCGCCACAGGGGCAATCCTGGAAACGAAAAAGGAAGAACGCTGGCATCCTGTCGCCTTCTTCTCTCATGCCCTAAATGACACCGAAAGGAACTATCCGGTGTTCGATAAAGAAATGCTCAGCGTAATCAGGGCACTTGAGAAGTGGCGCCATTATCTAGAAGGAGCACGCTTCCAGTTCGAGATCTGGAATGACCACGCAAATCTCCAGTGGTTCATGCAAAAACAAGATCTCAACAGACGACAGGCTCGATGGAGCCAGTATTTATCCAGATTCGACTACATCTGGGTTCATAAGCCAGGAAAAGCCATGGCCGCAGCAGATGCGCTCTCTAGAAGAAGCGATCATGCAGAAGGAGTTGAAAACGATAACAAAGGAATTCAACTCATAATCCCGGATAAGATCCATTTGACACGCATCGAAGATGATGGGGACAGAATCTTAGACCAGATCTGATCGGAAACCCTACAACTTCGGGAATCGGAGGTCAATCAAATAGAAAACCAGGGAGCAGAGCTCTCAGACGATGGTGTTTTTAGGAAAGAAGGCAAAGTTTTCACACCGGAAAAGGTCTGCATGACGGTAATGACCGCTCACCACGACACGCCAGTGGCAGGACATCCAGGAGTGGAGAAGACGATGAGCCTGATCCAAACACATTACTATTGGCCAGGAATGACCAAAGACGTAAAAGACTATGTGGCTCGATGCCACACCTGTCAAAAAATGAAAACAGGAAACACGGCCCCAGCCGGCAAGCTACAACTGCTGGAACTACCAAACATGCCATGGGAAGATATCTCCGCCGACTTTCTCACCGATCTACCCATCTCCCAAGGCTATGATTCGGTACTTGCCGTTATGGATCGATTCTCTAAAGAAGTAGAGTTCATCCCCTGCAAAAAGACCATCAGCGCGTTCGAAACAGCGAAGCTCTACTTAGAGCGTGTTTGGACGAACCACAGACTCCCCCGAAGCATTGTGTCAGATCGCGGCCCTCAATTCGCCGCACAAGTCATGAGAGATCTGTGCACACGCCTAGGAATAAAACCCCGCCTATCAACAGCATCACATCCGCAAACAGACGGACAGACGGAGCGAATTATACGGGATCTACAGCAATATCTTCGGTTGTTCATCTGTGATCATCAGAACGACTGGAGCGAATGGCTGCCCATCACTCAGTTCTCCTATAATTCGAAGAAGCAAGCTTCTTCCCAGAAAACCCCTTTTGAAGTCACACGGACTTACCCACCTAGGATGGGAGTAGAACCCGGGACTTCTAAAGCCCCAGCGGCAGACGAATTATCCCAGAAAATTGAGAAAACACTTGCGGAAACATCCGCCAACCTAGAAAAGGCCCAGGAGGCAATGAAAAAACAGGCCGACAAGCATCGATCGGACGCCCCTGAGTACAAAATCAGCAATCAGGTGCTGCTTGCAACGGATAACCTCCGCTTGACGCGGGAATCACGAAAGCTGTCTGAGAAGTGGCTAGGACCCTTCCAGATAACCCAGACTATCGGCCAGAATGCCGTTAAACTACTTCTTCCATCTTCCATTAAAATCCATCCGGTGGTAAACGTATCACGGATCAAACCTTACAGGGAACGCCTTGACGGCCAACCTGTCCAGAACCCAGGTCCAGTCCTAGTGACCGAGGATCGGGATGAAGAATACGAAGTCGATTTCATCGTCGACGCTCGCAGACGTAGGAACAGATGGGAATATCTGGTGCATTGGCACGGATACTTGGAAGAGGACCGCACATGGGAACCTGAGAAGAATCTCACCCACGCCAAAGAGGCAATAGCGGAATTCCATGAGAAGAACCCCAAGCTCCATCTACAAGAGTCGTTCTACAAAAACTTCAGCTTAGAAAACCCCTACAAAACCCTTTTCGTATGCGCCGTCACATTCACATCCCCCCCAACCACCCATTAAGGTCTTCGATGGAACTTGAAGACCATGAGAAGGGGATGGTGTTACGAACCCAATAAAGTCCACTGGACTTAGACATTTTCTTACTCTCGAATAACATAAGCAAGGTCATGTGACTAACCCCGTGACACATCACATGACGATGAAAGATCACCTGATCTAGACGAGAACCGAATCCTCTGCGACAAGTGTCGCACCCTTGGGCACCACTAGCCCGTTCTCTCTTTCCTTATACGTGGGGCACTGCCCTTTTCATCTCTGTCTGTGCAACGGGCACCGACATCACACGTAACGACTTACACGACTATTTAATCTCCGTCTCTTCTCTTCCATTTTAGAAGGCACTGCCTTATTGGCTCTGAAGACCCTTGATGCACGATGCATCCTTATGAAATACTTATCGCCCAATGGCCAATTATGCTCTTATGGTATGATTTCCCTAAAATATGTTTATGGTAGCTATGACACACATGTACAAACATAAACCCATGAATATATAAGGGCGACTCAACTGAGAGTAACTCCTCAGTTTGAGAAGCTTGACAGTTGACTTGTACTGGTCGCTCCAAGTGCTCAAAACTTCACCTCTACATCTCTCGCTAAAGTCTTTGAAAGGCTTTTTCGTTTCATGGAGAGTGGGATGATTCTTCCTTTCTTTGGTATGAATGTGTCTTTTAGTTTGATTTCATGATCCCATGGTTTTCATAGTGGCATTCTCTCTGATTCATGTTGTGAGAATACCTTTAACCATTTATGGAATCTTCTTGGAACCATCTCCTTTGGATCTTTCTTCATTGAGACCTCCTTTGTTATAGTGGTCCTTATCTTGTGGGCTCTCTATGTGTTATCCTGTTCTTCTTTTTTGCATTGGGCAAGCCATGTGCTTCTGTCATGGAGGAGGTGGCAGGAATGGGGATATCTTGTCGTTTTTACTTCTCCTATTTGTCAGTTTACTTCTGGGTTATGGTGCTGTAGCCATGTAATGCCTATGACCAGATCGAACTTGTAGAGGTCTGTCATGTCAGCTGTAACCTTCTCTCTATGTCCATTGAAGTCAATGATGATCTCTATGGTGTGGGTGATATTTCCAGCAGAGTTCTTGGTTCCATCCACATTGAACACCAGTATGGGGCATGTTAGCTTCTTTGTGGGTATTTGGTTCTTCTGGACCCATTGTTCATTAATGAAGGTGACATTTGCCCCACTATCTAAAAGGGCTCATCCTTGGATAAACTTCTTTCTATCAGCCGAGATTTCTAGGATCATGACAATTTCATTTCCCTTGATTCAAGCTGATCTTGTAGCAAGGATCTTGGGGATTTCTTCTGGTTCCTTTTCTTCTACAGAGGAATCAAGCATGCATGTATCATCTGCACTGCATTCTTCTTGAGCTGCCTCTGATGTATGAAAGTGTTCTTCTAGATTAAATACTTCTGGAACCATTAGTACTTCATATTTATTAGCAAGCTGAAGCCCCTTCTTCAGTTTGCTCGGCATTTTCCCTTCTTGGCCCTTCTTAGGAAATAGTCCTGCATCTACTCCATCAACATCCCCTTCAGGTCTGCCATGGAGTCATTTATTTTTGTGACAAACATCCTTCTTCTTACTTCAGAGGTGAGGGATAGCCTATCAAAGGTGTAGGGTTGCTTGCTAAGCAAAGGAGATGGGTGAACTGAGTCCAACTGGTAGAGCACACTTGTCAGGTGTGAGATCCAAGTAAACAAGACTGGGGTTTTTACCAGTCAAGCTACCTGGGTTTATATATGCATAGTACATGGCTGTGTCTATCCTTATCGAGGCACTCCTTATCTAGGCTGTGTGTGAGAAGCAATAAGTACATCAGAAAGTCCATCAGAAGAATATAGCTGAGATAGCAGTAATTAAAAAGGCATGTTGGGCATGAGTCATAGAAGAGAAGAGGAGCAGAGATAAACATGAGAACATATGAGGCAGTGCTGACTGGTATGGATAGATCAGATCTGTATCTTAGATCAGATCTGCCATTCATCAGCTAGTGCAAGAGAAAAGGGGAAAGAGAGAAAACGATTAAGTCCTTGCAAGTGTGCAATATCTGATAAGATACCGGAGATTGCCGTGATAAGATAAGATAAGATCTTCTGGCCTGTCAAAGGCATAGTGGTTTGGGCTGTGTGTCTATGCCAGTTCTTGCCATTGCTTCTAAGTCTGAAGTATGAAAGTAATGAGCTGTTACAATTTTAGGCTTTTCATCAGCTACTTCCCATGAGGTTGCCCCTTCTGACTACCCTTTTGAGGCCCCTCTTGCATTCTTCTTTGCATGGGGGCACTGCCATTTATGTTGTCCTCCACCCTATCCACAACCATTGCAATTGTTCTTCTCCTTCTTGCAATCTCTGGTGAAGTGGCCTGATTGGCCACAGTTATAGCAACTTTTTGTGGGGGGTGAGGTAGAGGTGGCAGCCACATTTCGTTCTTCTCTTTTTCTTTGGGGTTGGACTCCCCTCTTCTTCAGATTGGCCACCATCCTGAAAGCTTCTTGGTTCTTTCCGATTTCTCAGATTTCTTCTATCATCTCTTCTATGGTGGTTTTTTGTCAGTTATTATGGAAGAGGTCTTTCTTTATGAAGAAGTTGATGTTCTTCTCCAGAATTCAGATGCTGTGTCTGTCATCGACTTTTGCCTGTAACTGGAGAGATCTCCATCTGGCAAGGAATTTGTCAATGTCCATATTTCCTTGCTTTAGATTTTCCAGATCCAGGATGGCTGAGTCCTTCTGAAGCATGGGCCTGAACATGCTTTCAACCATTCATAAGAAATCTTCCCAACTTTGGAAGTGAGTGCTGTTTTTGTTCATTTGGTCAAGTTCCACCTTGGCCCAGCTTCCTGTCTTTCTTCCCTTTATTCACAAAAGTACTGCCACCAATCTTCTTTCTAAATCTGACTCAGTTAGTCTTCTGCCATTAACTGTAATGGCTCATTACTTTCATGCTTCAGACCTCGAAGCAATGGCAAGAACCGGCATAGATGCACAGCCCAAACCACTTCGTCTTTGACAGACCATCTTATCTTATCATGGCAATCTCTGGTATCTTATCAGATAATGCATGACTGCACAAAGGACTTAGTCTTTTCTCTTTCTCATTTGACTTCCCATACTCTCACTGACATAAGGAAGATCTGATCTAAGATACAGATCCCATCTATCCATATCAGTCAGCACAGCACATTATGTTCCCATGTTTATTTCTGCTGCTTCCTTTCCTATGCCTCATGTAACACATGTCCTTTTCATTACCGCTATCTCGGCTATGCTTTCTGATGGACTTTCTGATGTTCTTATTGCTTCTCATGCACAGCCTAGATAAGCTCTGCCTCGATTAGGATAGACACAGCCATGTACTGAAGCGAACCTAACAACTCTGACTTGCAAGTGCAAGGGACCTTAACGTGGAGCAAGGGAGATAAGGAGGTGGACTGGGGTACACCGGGTTAGGGCTCTCTCTTAGATAGCGAAGGAGGGGATGGACTGAGTGAGCTACTTGGCTGCTTATCCGCTTGTTAGGCGAAAGTTCCAAAGTGAACAAGACTGGGGTTACTAGCCGAGTTCCTTGGGTTTATATATGCATAGTGTGAGGCTGTACATGGCTGTGTAACTACCCTAATCGAGGCACTGCTTATCTGGGCTGTGCGTGAGAAGCAATAGGTACATCAGAAGAGTCCATCAGAAAAGCATAGCCAAGATAACAGAAATAGAGAGCAGAGATTAATAAGGCATGTAGGTCATGAGGTATAGAATGGAAGAGACGGAAATAAATGTGTGAACATAATGGGGCAGTGTTGACCGATATGGTTAGATGAGATCTGTATCTTAGATCGGATCTGTCATATGTCAACGAGTGCGAAGAGAAACGAGGAGAGAGAGAAAGCTTCTAAGTCCCTTCAGATAAGATCCTTCCCGCAATCATGCGATATCTGATAAGATACCAGAGAATGCTGAGATAAGATAAGATCATCAATAGGGGTTAAAGATAAATGAAAAAGGAAAATCATAATGGACGAGGTGTTGCATCTATACTGGTCTTCGCCATCGCTTCTAAGTCTGAAGCGTGAAAGTAACGAACCGTTACATGTACCTTTGTATATATATAGCCGGGTAGCTCGACTGGTAAAACCCCAGTCTTGCTTACTTAGATCTCATGCCTACGGCCATACTCTACCAGTCAGACTCAGTTCCTCCCTCTTCCGCTGAATAAGCACACTACACCTTTGAAAGGCTACTCCCTGAAGATAAGAAGGTCTTTGTGTTTCATTAACCAGGATTAGTTGGCTCAAGGCATCCAGAGTATCCTTCATAAAGGTTTGTTCATTTACTTTTATAAACATCCTTATCTTCATCCACCATTTGTCAAATTCTTTGGCACTGTCTTTAAAGTTGCCAGGATCTGCAAAAACTTTTACCTTGCCACTTCCTTCTCCTAGTCTGGCCCAAGAGAATGTCTCCAGGAGATCTCTGGTCCTTTGTTTGGCAGCAGTGGCCCAATTGTTGGCATTCCTGAGTTGTTGTTCCATCAGTGCTGCCGCATCTACCATTGTGTCTTTGTTGATGCAGTTCTGGATGGATTCATTCTCTAGTGATGCGATGTGTGCCATGAGCCTGTTAAAGTCTTCTTGGGAGAGGGTGGCCATCTTCTTCTGTGGTGGGGGTTGTTTTCTTCTTCTTCTGGTGCAAGTTTGTTGAACTGCTTAACAAACAAGTGGAATTCTATTTCCAATACACAGCTTCATGTCTCTTCCTTCTTATTTCCTTACTACCCTGAGGTTGCTTCTGGGTCTTAGGTATGCGCTTGCAGTAGGGATGTCTCCTTGTTTCTTCTGAGGGACCAGATTATAGTGTCTCTTCCTTCTTTTGGAGATGACGACAAAGGAATAGAGTGGGGTGGGAGATTGGGGGAGGTGTACCTCTACTTCTTCTCATTTGGGGGTTCTCACTACTGCTCCTTCTAACAGTTCTTCTATCCTTGCTGTGCCTGCTTCTTCTAAGCCTAGGCGATGTGCCTCCCTTCCGAGTGCAATTGTCTCTACTACCACAAATGCTGGTTTTATTTCCTTGTAAAAGGTCCCAATCAGTCTCCCAGAATTGTACCTTTTGATGGTGGTGGTGAGAAGGGCATGTAGGTGATTGCCGAAGTCATTGACATCTTCAATGAACTCAAGGTACTTGACTTCTTCTTCTTCTGAGTGGTGGAGGGGCAAGGGTGATGGAAAGGAGGGAGAGGAGCTTCCTGAAAATATTCCAGACACTACCAAGACTTAGTATGTCTGGAAAATGGGGGGGTGCATTACTGTGTAAATGCCATGGTTCCTTGGTAGTTG
>JBBPTS010000095.1:0-15283 GCA_038094235.1 Fistulinella staudtii | reverse complement strand
GGTCAGTTGTGAGGTTCTTTCTCAGCAATGGTCTTCTTGCATTGCAAGTGTGGTCTTGTGCATGGGCAAAGGTATAGTCTTGTTTAAGTGAAACAAAAGACCTTCTTTTAATCTTCAGAGATGAGGGATAGTCAGTCAAAGGCATAGGTTTGCTTATTCAGCAGAGGAGAGGAGATGGAGCAAGTCCCACTGGTAGAGCACACTTGTCAGGTGTGAGATCCAAGTAAACAAGACTGGGGTTTTGCCAGTCAAGTTCCCTGAGTTTATATAGAGGAGGGAACTGTATGTACATGTTTGTGTAACTATCCTAATCGAGCGCAGTCTTATCTAGGCTGTGTGTGAGAAATGATAAGTACATCAGAAAAGTCCATCAGAAGACATAGCTAAGATAATTGAGATTAATAAGACATGTTGTGCATGAGGCATAGAAGAGAAGCAGAGCAGAGATGAACATGAGAACATAATGGGCAGTGCTGACCATTATGGTTAGATGAGATCTGTATCTTAGATGAGATCTGCCATGTGTCAGCGAATGCATGAGAGAGGGAAAAAAGAGGGAGAAAAGATTAAGTCCTTGTGATTGTGCAATATCTGATAAGATACTGGAGATTGCCATGATAAGATAAGATATCTTCTGGCCTGTCAAAGGCATAGTGGTTTGGGCTGTGCATCTATACCAGTTCTTGCCATTGTTTCTAAGTCTGAAGCGTGAAAGTAATGAGCTGTTACAAGCAGTGCCTATAGTGAATCATACATGAGCTAGAGTGGTAAGAAAAAGGTACAACAGACCTCTACTGATGATTATAAAGTCAACTTCATCATAGTGGCAAGGGCAAGAATACTGGGATATACAATACAATAGGTAATGATGTTGGAAATCATCAACTTGAACATGAATGTATACAGTTTGCTGATAAAAATAACTTGACTCTGTTACCAGACTCTCTCTATGGAAATTGGACATCCACTGAATCTGGGAGCTGCTACCAAGGGCTTTGCTTGGGGGTCAAGTCCAAGATAGATTGTAGTACATAAATAAGTTGTGGACAAGAGGTATCATCAAAAGGCTGCCCAATCTCCAACTCCACATGAGTATATGTATGACACATTCTAAAGCAATTTTATATTCAGCAAAAAACAAACTGGCATCAATAGGTTAATTAGCTGCAGTTATAGTATGTTCCACTCTACTTAAAATTGGCAGACACCATGATTTAAAGGCCATAGATACAATGCCAAACCAACTTCTCAAGTCATACAAATGTTTGATCTCAACCTAATTTTCTGCTGTCCAGGGGCATTTTGGGCATGAACCCCCCATTTTGGCCACACTGAGTAGTCACTTGGGGACCTGTACACAACTTGACAAGGTCAAGTAACCATGGTGTATTCCATCTTGAGAGTATCTGCCAGTTTCTCTGCGGCAGCGTAAACAGAAGCAGTCTAACAGCATATATAAACCAACACCATCAACTCATATAACAAACCAACTCACTGGATGGCCAGCAATCAACTTGGGATATATGGATGCATCGCAGACCCTGAGCCCAAGGGTACCCCGAACTCTCAACTGCGTGTCCAAGACGGCGGTCAGATTATTGTCTTTGCCTATTGCACATGTTCCATATGGATGATAGAGGGTGTCGACCCGGCGCTTAATCATTGAAATAAGTTCTTCATCACTCATTCCGTCGATATGATGGTCAAGGAACGGATGGGAGGAACCAACGTTGGTGAGCTTTGTCATGGGGGCCGTGTGCACAATCTGGTATGCACCACGGATGCCCCGAACGAGCGCATCAACATCATGCCGAGTGGCCAAGTAACTGAGGACATCTGTGAACAATACAGAGCACAGAAAAATGAGATAATGACTGACTTCGGATCAATGACGGGGCTATCCCAAGGGTCTGCCGACCTAAGTTGAATACTACCCACGCTCGTGGGGCTAAGGACAAAGTTAGTGTTGAACACATCCAGGTAGTGGGGTCACCCACCGCAAGAGCGCGACTGCTATGGTGAATCCACGCAAACCCAGTTCGTGTGTCCGATCTGGATCAGGGGCCAGGGTTGGGACAAAGACGACTTCGATGTCAGGTGCGTTTCGCGAAGAGGTGCTGTCTTCAATGCGGTTTTTGTATTTCTCAGGTGGAAACAACCTTTGATCGTCCGTTCTCAAGAAGGCGGCCGCTTCTCCGAGCTAAGTCGGATCAGCGACCTTGCACCGGGCATATAAGAGGGACACCAACATTCCCAGAGAGTGGCCCAGATCCAAAAATCTTGTATTGCGCAATGGTTTTGAATAACTTAAGCTTGCTTATCAAGTCGTGTGGCTGGAAATAGTCGAGTGTAATACCAAGCTTGTCTCCGAAACGCAAGTGGACTGCCGGGTGATCACTGAGATTGGCGCCTACTCCCGGGGAATCGACGAGGACAGGTATGTCATGTTTCTTGAGAACAGATGATGGTCCAATTCCGGAGAGCATGAGGAGTTGAGGAGTGTGGATCGATCCACCACTAAAACAGCCTCGAAAGGAGAGTGATCGAGACAGGGTGAAGACATACCATATTATGACTTCCTTGCATGCCCTCGCACGAAGGGCAGCATGTTGCATTGAAGTAGCGAACTCGACGGCGACTGCGCGCGGAGTGCCTGACGAGGAATCAAAGATGATCTTGGTCACGCGAGTTAATGTGAGGACCTTGAGATTAGGTCTGGCAAGGACCTCGGGGGTGAGATAGGCTGATTCCGCAGACACCCGCTTTCCATGACTGTCAATGTAAGTCACTGCAAAAAAGGTGAATAAGTAGGGTATACAACATGGAGCACTAACTGGTCTGTTCAAAGGGTGAGCCAATGACCAATACAGGGATCCGAGAGTATACCTTGCTGACACCAAGGGTTCCTCGTGAGGTGGTAAAGTCGGGATTGAAGGGGAGACCCGCGTTGATACCAGCTTCAACAAATAAGTCACTGCACTGACTAGAGTAAGCATAATGGCCGACAGTGACTGGGCCACTTGACCCGCGGATAGAGGCGTCGACAAGTGGGAACCTCGGGTCCGGGGTATAATTCTCAAACTTTCGGAAGTATCTGTGACAACATAAGCACAAAAAAAGAAAGTTACAAGGATCAGCACTTTTCAAGGTATTTCCAGGACCAAGACTCGTCATCAATAATGGTGGCATACTCGTCGTAATCGGAGGCCGAGCCATATTGAGCACTGTCAGAAGATGAGTACAAAAACGAGGACAAGAGAAATATAACGAACGTAAGCGCGTTTATCGCTGTGCCTTGACCATGGAAGGATTAGAGACAAGATAGGGAGAATAAACAATACCTACATCCGCCGAGGAGACGCGCTGGGTGACTATGAGCGGAGAAAGAGAGGTGAGGAAAAAGACTTGCCGCAAGGCCAAAATTTCTTCTTGTTCTCGGCATGTATCTGAGGCTCTGTGTAGAGAGGGTAGACGTGTGGGCCACTAAGGGTGGTAAAAAATGCAGCGGGTATTGCGCACTCCTCGAGCGTGCTGCTACTGTGGAGGCGTCAGGGAGCGACAATGGAGGGACGGAACAAAGCTCACCTTTGACCAGCCTCGATGAGCAGAACGCGTAGATGCGCATGCTCGGAGAGACGAGCAGCAAGGGCACATCCAGCAGGGCCTGGGGAAGCAGGGATGAGGCGGAGTAGTGGAAAACAAATTTGAAGAGAGGCGAACCTCCGCCAACGATTACAAAGTCAAACTCGTCGAGGTCATCAGAGTTCATACTAGTGAGAAGTGGACGTGCTCGAGCGCGTCTGAAGAGAAGTGCGAGGGCGGCGCAGGCAAAGATGAGGTGTGGGGCGAATGTGCGGACAACACACACAACGCATTGGGCAGTGGGGTCTGCCATCATAGACATCGCTCAGAGTGACTGCGGTGGAGCGGCTACTTATGTCTATTCTGGAATAGGCGCTGTGGAAGCGGTACATGCATTTCCTAAGGACTAATTGTGCGTTTGATGAGCAGTGTATGTGGCATAACAAAGGTTTACCATTTGGTATTGATCCCGCCAACTTGCCCTTGCGAAAGCCTGGAAACATAGCGCGATGCTGCTCTGCTGATGCCTGGTATCTGAGGCCACCGTAGAGCAGTCACACGCGGGCAGGTGGCACGTGTCTCACTGCGCATGCCCATCCGCGTTTCCGTTTCTTGTTCAGAGACCACTGGCTTTGGATGTAAGCCTCTGGGTTGGCAGGGTGTTCCTTCCGGTGAGTTAGTAGACTTTTGTCATTAGGCATTAACAACCCAACCAGAGACGACGACGAATGTCAGTGCAGCAGGTTGACCAACATCGCCTTTGTCCCCATTGCCTGTGCCTTCCAGCTGTCCACCCGCACGATATCACATCCAATTGATGGTTCACTGCCAGTGCCTTTCATCTCCACCTGCGCACTGCGATTACGTATCACACTCAATATCGCGGTACACTTCCATCATTGGTGCCTTTCATGCCCACCTGAACGCTGTCACGTATACCTGACGTTGGTATAACCCGTTTCGGTGCGCGCCCACCCCTGCGATGCCAGAGTCTTCCACACTGCCGTTCATCCCTACTGGCTTGTAGCACTTGTGTTATCCTTGATTTCATATCCTATCCCTCGCCGGTGCTCTTTGCACCGCGTCTCAGCCCTAGGTTTCCCAGCGGGTGGAGTCCCCCTGACTCCTTTGGGTATGCGGCGCTCGCTGCCGCATCACCTCATGGCGCTCCTAGTCCTTGAGGATTGCAACTCACGCTTGCACCGCGGCTCGCTCCATGCTTTGGCCCATCCCCCACCTGTCTGTCACCCATCCACTCTTCCGTCACATGTGGTAACACGGGCCAAAACAATACGGGCACGAGAAAACTTTGTACATGCTTTTCAAAGTGCCTATGATCTTTTTACAGTCAAAATGGTATACGTTTGACAGTACAAGCTTAGGGCACCTCAGAAAAGGAAACTTGCAGACAACGTCACGAGGTGAGGGCAAGACAACTATGCAGGGCAAAAAACATATATTTAGGTAGACGGAACTACAATGCTAGTTACAGGCGGTAAATATGTTAATTGAGTGGATCAGACCGTGACTGGTGTCTGCAAATGCTTCAGTATCAGGTACGCATGCAGTCTGCTACGAGTACGTGTGCCAACCTTCCCACATCGTTGTCATGTGATGAAAGGCATGCTCTTGCATTCCCACCTTCAGTATCGTCCTGGTTGCATATTGCTAGTGCGGTGTGAATGCTGCGCTTCGTTTTGCATCGCTGAGGGTGATGGCGAGCGAGTGGGGAGGCTCAATATGAGCAGCGGCGTCCAGTCGTTCCAACTCGTGAATAGGTGGGCAAGTGGGATGAGTCGCGCGACTGCAGGCGGAAAGAGCGGGTGGAGAGTCTGGGGACGACGGCAAGTTAGTAAGACCCCAGGAAGCATTCGAGTCAGCCTCACACGTCCATTTGAATTGCTTCGCGCGAGCAATGCAGTTTCCAAGAAGACACGTTAGCGACAGAAGTCACACGAAAGGAATGGTCTGACACAAAAGTAGATGGTATCATTCAAGCGGGGAACAAGTATTGAATCTTTGGTACTGCACCATGTTGGGCACTAGAAACGTGGATTCCTAGATACGTACCATGTCATGACGAGCACTCCAATTATATCGTTACATGACACAACTATGGCCCCACGCGGAATGATGTCCGTCGTGGAAAGGGGAGTTGAGCAAATGTTTAGCAAAAGTAACACGAATACACACAAAGAAATGCAGTCTATCCATTTGATCCACCTGTTTCTTCTCTCCCCCATCGGACTCCAAGTTCTTAATCACAGAGCGACGTATGAAGCGAACGACTTACATCCACGAAAGGATAGCGGTTGCTAAATGTGGCAGTCGGCTGGCAAACTGACTCGGACTAACCGTGAGGCCATACTTGCATGTACACAACCATTTATTCGCATCAATATTCAATGGCAAATGCATCAATCCATGTAGATGTCGTACGTTTCTTGATATAACCACAACGGTATCAGGCAGTAGTCGCAAGATATTCCGCTTTCAAGACATCCGCCAGTTTCTCAGCAGCAGCGAGAACGGCGGCAGTCTGATGGCACCAGTAAGCTAGCGTCGTCATCAACGTTAACATGACTCACAGTATGACCCGATACTAGCTTGGGGTACACGGACGCATCGCAGACTCTGAGGCCGAGGGCACCACGAACTCTTAGCTGTGTGTCCAGGACGGCGGCCGGGTTGTCGTCTCTGCCCATCGCGCACGTACCAAATGGATGAAAGATAGTTTCTACGCGGTCCTTGATGACCTCACCAAGTTCCTTGTCATTCAATCTTCCGATATGATGGTCAAGGAATGGGTGAGGGCAGCCTACATCAGTAATGTTCGTCAAGGGTGCAGTATGTGCAATTCGATAAGCGCCCCGGACACCCCTGACGAGCGCGTCCAGATCGTGCTCAGTGGCAAGATAGCTGAAGGCGTCTGTAGGCGACAAGTGCAAAAATACAGAAACAGGACTAACTCGGGGTCAATGACAGGATTGTCCCATGGGTTCGTAGACCTGAGCTGAACATGACCCATGCTCGTTGGACTGAGAATAAAGAAATGAATATCTGGTATTATTTCGACCAGGTAGTGAGACCACCTACCGCAGGAGAGTAACTAAAATGGTGTATCCATGTAAGCCAAGTTCGAATTTACGACTGGGATCCGGTGCCAGTGCTGGAACAAAGATAAGCTCGATGTCGGGTGCACTCGGAGCAGAGGTGCTATCTTCTATGTCGTTGTCATATTCTGCAGGAGAAAACAAATGTTGATCGTCCGTTCTGAAGAAGGCAACCGCCTCTCCAAGCTAAGTGAAGGGGACAGTCCAAAAAGAAAGCATGTGAGCAAGAAGGAAACCAACATTACTAGAAAGAGGGCCGGTTCCAAATGCCTTGTATTGCGCAATTGCTTTGAAGAATTTGAGCGAGCTCAACCAGTTGTATGGCTGATGATAGTTGATGGTAACACCTAGTTTGTCTCCGAGACGTAAATGGAACATAGGATGGTCGAGAAGATTAGCTCCCACCCCGGGAGAATCGACCAGGACGGGAATATTATGTTCCTTCAGATGAGACGAAGGTCCAATACCGGAGAGCATGAGGATTTGTGGAGTGTGAACTGCGCCACCGCTATGGGGGATTGAGCAGTGGGATACCAGGGAAGGATGGACGTACCATATTATGATTTCCTTGCGTGCCCTCGCACGAAGGGCAGCATGTTGCATTGAAGTAGCGAACTCGACGGCGACCGCGCGCGGAGTGCCTGACGAAGAATCAAAGATGATCTTGGTCACGTGAGTCAGAGTGAGGACTTTGAGATTAGGTCTAGCAAGAGCCTCGGGGGTAAGGTAGGCTGATTCCGCAGACACTCGTTTTCCCCGACTATCAATATAAGTCACTGCAAAAAGTAAAAGGGGATGGATGCAAAGAATGGACATGACTAACTGATCTGAAAAAAGTTGGCGATTAAATTAGGATGAGAATGAAGGGTACATGTACCTTGTTGACGCCAAGGGTTCCGCTTGATGTATTAAAGTCAGGGCTGAAGGGGAGACCGGCATTGATACTGGCATCAACAAAGAGCATGCTGGCTTGATTCGTGTAAGCATGATAGCCGATAGTAACGGGGCCGTCTGATCCATGAAGGGTGGAATTGACGAGCGGGAACCTGGGGTCTGGGGTATAGTTCTCGAACTTTCGGAAATACCTAGGAAACAAGAATAAGCACGAGAAGAGGACAAACGACATTTTGTACTTTTCAAACTGGTCCCAGGACCAAGAGTCGTCATCAACCATCGTGGCAAACTCGTCATAGTCGGAAGGAGCACCATAGTGGGCCCTACAAAGCCGTGAGTGCAGAACGGTGAACAAGCGAGAGCACATGCATGAGAGCATTTATGGCCGAGCCTTGAGGAAGGGATTAGATATACGAGGGAGCAAAGATAAAGATGGCATACATCCACCGAGGAGACGTGCTAAACGGGCATGAGTGGGGAGAGAAGGGAGGAACAAAGAGGCATACCACGCGGCCAGAATTTCCTCTTGTTGGCAGCACATTTCTGTGGTTCTGTGTAGAGTTGATAATCGTGTGGACCACGGAACAACTTTCGATATGCGGCGGGAGTTGTGCTCTCGACGAGGGAGTTGCTGCTGTGGGAGGGGTGAGAGGAAGAGGGAAGCAAGGAGAAGGTATACCTTTGACCAGCCTCGATGAGGAGGACGCGTATATGCGGGATCTCGGAGAGACGTGCGGCGAGGACACAGCCGGCAGTGCCTGGGGGAAACAAAAGTGAATGGTGGAATATGAGAGATACGGGGACGAACCGCCGCCGACAATGACAAAGTCAAAGTCAAGCTCATCGGCGTTGAGAGCGGTGAGGAGGGGTGTCGATAATCGTCGTCGTCGTCTGAGTCGGAGGAGGAGTGCGACGGCGACGGCGGCGATGAGGATGGTATGTGCGGGGCGGGGCATGACAAAGAGTTATCGAGTGGCTGTGTCAAGTGGCAGGCCTTGCCTTTGCTCGTCGCGATGGTGCCCGACGGTGCTCCCTCGAAAGCGTCCCTCCTCAAATGGTGGACTCAGTTCACACAATCAAAGAAATTCCCAGAATACAACAAGCGTCGGTATTTACCTTCCCTCGTCCCCGCACCGGCCTCACATCCCAAAGCAACCGACAATAACACCGTGTTCGGTAAACCCCTCAAAGACTCTCTCAGACGTGCCAGTGTCCAGATATCCACCGCCAATGCCAATGGTGACCTCTACGTGTGGGGTTATATCCCCGTCGTAGTCGCGAAATGGTCCGTCTCCGCCCCCTCTCTGTCCCCGCGCCCCTCATTCTCCCACAGCGGCCTCTACCTCAAGGAAAACGGTATTCGTTCGCTCCTCATTTAGTCTCATCCCACTCAATCTCCCTAGCTACCGAGGTCGAGGGAACTTTCCGTGTAAACGGCTCCGCCAAACGCATGCGTGATCTCCAGGCCGCTTTCGAGACGCCTCCCCGTGTGCGTATTCTCCCTCTCCCTTCCCCTTTTATTCACCGCTTTTCCTAGTACGGAAAGAGTCTCGACTGGAAGAACGAACACTACACAACTCATGATGTTGCCAGCGTATTTCGCCGCTATCTTACTCAGATGCCCGTAAGCTCCACTGCCTCCTTGTCCACTTCTCTCCATGTCTCCTCTATCCAGGAACCCGTTATCCCCCACGACATGTACCACGATGTGAGTCCTCTCTTCTCTCCTTCTTCACATCCCTCATTTCTCCCCCAAGTTCCGAGATGTCCTCGGTTAGTAACTGCGTTTTGATCCCATCTGTTCCGCTCCCTTAATTTCCACTATAGCAAGGCAACCATTTAACCATGACGACGTTGTCGCCTCTTACAGGCGCCTCATATCCCGCGTGCCTAGAGCCAATCAATATCTCTTGCTCTATGTCCTCGACCTTTTGTCTGTATTTGCACGCAAATCGGACAAGAATCTCATGACAGCTGCTAGTCCGTGCTTGTCTCTCCTCACCCGTCTTCCACTCACTCTCATACCTCAGATCTGGCCGTCATCTTTCGTCCAGGTGTCATATCTCATCCTCATCATGAGCTCTCTCCTGGCGAACATCAGCTCAGCCAGAGCGTCCTCGAGTTCCTTATCGAACATCAAGATTCCTTCTTGCTCGACATCCCGCCGCCACCCCGTTCCGACCCGTCTTCGTCGTGGCGCCCACCCCGTCATCCTCCTTCCCATGACCCAGATGACCCAGATCTGGTGTTACTCAGCTCTGACGACGAACGTCCGTCAGCAGGCGGGTGGAAGCTCGTCGGCAAAGACAAACGACGGATCGTCCGACGACGCACAACGCACGAACCTCCCGGTGGGTTGTCCTCCTCTGCGCCAGCACGGTTTACACTTCCACGTCGTTGAACACCGACCCCTTTCTTGTTTTCCACGGACACATTATTTGCTCTCCACCATCTTTTATTCTCCTTTTCTGACGGCATCGGGCTATGTATTGCAGATTCCATTGATAGCTCGGAAACACCACGGGGTTCAGCTCGACTTTCTCCTGTTGCGGAATGGCCTGCGTCCAATCCGAGCAGTCCAACGGCAGCTTCTCTTAATCGCAGTCGAACCCTGCCATCTCAACGGGGTGGTGCCGATGATGATGGACCCCGTGCGAGGCTACTAAGGAAGCAAAGACCGCTTCCAGAAGGCCTCTGTGCAGGAGCCAACATGAGTGCGTAGCACCCCGGTCTCGGGATGAGAACAAGCAGACGACCAGTCCCGCGGGTGGCGAGACGAGGATAACGACATGATCAGGGCCAACGCTCTGGAATGATATTATACCTGATCTGTCAGGGAGGGAGCGCTACTCATAGCTTGACCCTGCTGGCCAATCTTTTACAGTATGGTTTTAATCTGGTTTAACTAGTGTCGTGGAACCTTGATTCTTTTTTTTCCCCTTGACACTGTTTGTGTAGTTTCGATGGGACAGTTGTATATTCTTACTTAGCATCGGACATATGTGAAAAAGTAGCCCGTCCGCAGCAGCATTAAATAATCGTGTTTGA
The DNA here is from genome assembly GCA_038094235.1 of Fistulinella staudtii. Classification (NCBI taxonomy): domain Eukaryota; kingdom Fungi; phylum Basidiomycota; class Agaricomycetes; order Boletales; family Boletaceae; genus Fistulinella; species Fistulinella staudtii. The sequence goes on along the minus strand of JBBPTS010000095.1, from coordinate 4,646 downwards.
GTGGAGCTCTTTGATAATTGATTTCACACCTGTTTCTTGGGAACAGGGTCGGTCACCAGACACCGAGGTCACCATCCCCGTTACTAGCTCGGCCCCATGGCGGTTGGGCAGGCAGCGTTGTTACAGGATTCGCCCGGTTGGAGGTGCTTTGTCGTGTATTCCGCCCCGTTTGTCGATGCCCTGACATTATTTTCGGTCCATGAGACGCTGGGACACACATGTATTAATAGTCTGACGTATATGGAATCGCCGTATATTTGAACCGAATTAGTAGCGTTCATGTTACTACGCCCGGGTGTCTGCCAAATCTCCTTGTCGTCCTCCATTCCTTCCCTCCAGGTTCAGAGATGCAGCACGGTAACGACTACATGATGAGCCAAGTGTCTTACCGCGACAATCCCGCCGGCCTCTCTACCCCGGAGATGCAGAGTTATTATGACGAACCCGTAAGTATTGTCTTGAGGCCGAATATATATATATAGTTAGAAACATCTTCGTTGTCATCCTCCCCCGAACTCTCTTCACCTCTGCCACTGCCTAACACTCGACACAACTCACCGTCTGCTGCGCAGCCTGCTCAAAGCCAACCCGGCATTCACGCTCCTTTACCCTACCACTCGTCATCAAACCTGTCCAATCCAAACTTCAGAAACGCTCAGCCCTCCGGTTTCGCACAGGCGCCCTACATGCCATCCAACCCGTACGAGAACCTGGAGGTCCCGCGCACCAGCGATTGGCTCGAGAAGACCCAAAAGTCTAACAGACGCTCCAAGTTCATCGTGGGTATTACTTGTCGTGGCCCAGACCCCGTGGCAACTCATCGTCCCAGGTCATTGGCTCCATCCTGGCACTTGTTGCCCTCATTGCGACAGGTGTCACTCTTGGTGTTGTGCTCTCAAAGAAAAACAACAGTTCTTCGTCGGGCAGCGCACCGGCAGGTACAAACCCCAACAACCCGAGCAACTTCCAGAAGAATCCTGCTCTGAAACAGTCGTTCTGGGGCTTGGCTTACACACCCCTTGGCGCCCAACTGCCCGACTGTGGTGTCACACAGGGTTGGTCCATGCCCCTTCTGCGCGTGGACCCATGCTCACCAGTCGATAGATTCTGTCATTGAGGATATTCAGGTATGGAAGGCACTTATTATTTCCTCGCATCGTGCTGACGACTCTCTAGCTCATGTCTCAAATTACCACCAACATCCGCCTCTATGGTGCAGATTGCAACCAATCTTCCCTCGTTTTAGCGGCTATTGAGGCCACCAAGGTAAACATGACTGTATGGCTCGGAAACTATCCTGTATCCACGGACAACGGGACTGCCTATGAACGTCAAAAGGGAGAAATCCAGACGGCACTTCAACAGTTTGGCGCTGAACATGTTGCTGGTGTGACTGTTGGGAACGAGTTCATCTTGGAGTGGGTGTCTTACTCTCGCATTCAGCACGAAACTTATCCTAGTCGGATAGTTATATCAATTCGAAAAGCGAAACCGACCCGAACGGCCCTGCTGGAAACGAAGGTACGTTCCATTGTGCCTGTCTTGTGTCAAGGCTTATCTTACATTAGCTGCCGCGATGCTCATACCATGGATCAATGATACGCGCAGCATGCTTTCCACGATGAACTTGGGGAATGTCAAAGTTGGTAACGCCGATGCGGGAAGTTACTTCAACAATGAAGTACTAGAAGCGGTGGACTATGGCATGTCCAATGTGCATCCGTGGTTTGCAAACCAGAGCATCGATGATGCTACCGGATGGGTTTATACGTTCTTCCAAGATAACAATGTCGAGCTTGCCCAATCGCTTCCCAACAAGCCTTACATGTACATTGCTGAAACCGGTTGGCCGACGGTATGCTCTTGGAGCTAACCGCGGGATTATACTAAGCATGCTTGGTTAGAACACATCTACCTTCAACACAAACCCGAACGATGGTCCGTCGACGGCTTCTGTTGCCAATTTACAGGTGCGTTTATTGTCTGTGTGGATTCAGTCAATAATACTCGGTCGATTTCAGATCTTCATCAACAACTTTGCTTGCCAAGGTAAGTATTATCTGCGAAATTGGTGTACGTAACCCAAGTAATGCCGTTATACAGCAACTGCAAACGGCACGGAATACTTTTTCTTCGAGGTATGTCTTTGTTTTTGATTCTTGGAAATACGCTGGCTCACCATAACCGTAGTACCAGGACCAACCTTGGCAGGTATGTGTATTCATATCAACGTGACGCGAGAGTACTGATGTGGTTCAGGCTCAGCAGTATGGTGGTGTTGAGGTACGAGCTGTCTTTCCCTGCCAATGTGATGGCAGCGATTCTCACGACGTTGACAGGGTTACTGGGGCCTGTTCGATGCGAAGTAAGCCAGAACCACATCATGTTACCACGTTGACGAGCGATTACGTCTAGTAAAAATTTCAAGAACCTCACCCTTCCAGATTGTTAATGTGGTACCGGTCGCCAGTGGATATGCCCTTTGGCGTCCTTGGTGTAATCCTGTTCTCGCACATCCTCTCGATTCCTTTGTATCTATTCGGACGTGTACTTTGTTCCACCCCTGCCGAACCCGGACCTTTCTCGTTTCGATGCTTTGTCGTTCTGTTCTCGACTCATCCCACGGTTGCACCTTTGCACGTGTAAGCGTGTCGGTCGCACAGCTGGGCAGTGCCCGGCGCCGTCGTGCGGTTCCGACGGACGGGGAGAAATAGTCATTTACATACCATTGAGATCTTCCATTGGACGGACGTGTTTTATACCGACTCGGCGAGCATCGATTATTTGTATGCGATTGTTTGCTAATGACATCGAGGACGAATCGGATTGTGACTTGGAACTTGAGCGGCGGAGGGATGGCGTTATTCGTTCCTGATTCAAGATTTCCCTGGATTTCTGAGGCAACATGGCTGAGACAAAAATAGAGTGCATCAGCCGGGAGTCGAACCCGGAGCTAGGCCATGGGAAGACCCAATGTTACCGCTACACCACTAATGCACTTTTAATATTTTCTTGGGGTATGAAGCCCATCCTGTGTCTTTCCTAGCTTCAAGACTTGGATTGAGTCCTACTTTAAGTCTTGAACTTGAGCTAGTACCAATTACCTGGGATCTAAAAAAACCAATATATATCCTTGCCTCCACATATATGAAATCCTGTTCTATTCTTGACTTTATAATGTAGTCTCATTATGGTCATGATATATGTAGGATGCAAATTCCTCTCACTCAGATATGCTATGTACTCAGCTCTCCTATGCCAGATTGGCTTTGGCACTTTATAACATTTGTTACAGGTTACCCCTTATACAGTAGTATCTACTATCTGATACCTTATGAGAATAGCACTAACTAATTTCTCATTTGTCTACTATTTGCTAAACTCTCTATCAGGCTGGGATTTGCTCAAGAATATATCTGATATATATATACCTCAATATCACATCATCTGTTTTTAATCTTTGTTCTGTTAACAAGGATAAGTATAAGAAATTAATTCTCAAGTCATGGTTCATAGGTCATAGGTCATGAGTCATGAGACAGAGAGATAGGAGAAAGTGTAAAACAGATAGTGTAATGGCTTGCTACTTTTATACTTCAGATCTAGAAGCAATAGCAAAAACAGGAGTTGAAGTACAAGCCCAACTGCTATGCTTTTGCCAAGCATCTGAAGTCCTAATGATGATCCTAGTAACCTTTTCTTATCTTGGCAATCTCTAGTATATCTTATCAGATATCACATGATCTGCATCATATGATCTTGATGATCCACTCTGAAGGGCTTATGTAGTTGTTTCCTTTCTCTTTTCTCTTTCCTATGCCTTATTCTTGTTTGTACTCATTGATAATATTATAGAGTTCTAGATGGAATCTTATATATCCATACCAGTCAACACTATTCAATTATATTCTCATATTCATCTTTGTCTCTTCTATTTTATGGCTATACATATACTTCTCTTCTTTCTAATAGAACACTTATTTTTACTATCTTGGCTATGTACTAAATCTACACTTATCTATAACTTATATGCCACAGCCTTGATGGTTCCACTTTCATATTACCATACTCGTAATTATTACTAATCATGTACAGCCACCTTATCATGAATATATAAATCCCAAGAAACTTAACTGATATCCCTAGTCTTGTTCACTTGATACTTCCACCTAACATCAGATTTGATATCACTGAGCTCACTCAGTCCACCCCCTTTCATTTGCTATATAAGGAAGAGTCTTCACATGGCTTACTCCAATCCATCTCTTTCATTGTTCTATATTGAAGGTTTTCATACTCCAGAAGATAAAGAGTGTTAGGTTTACTTCAGATAGTAGTAATATTTAACAAGGAGAAAATGACTCAGTTGTTATGCTTTAACCTACATAGATCTAACATAGCCCTTTGAAGAACTGAGTGAAGTCAAAGAGACTAAGTGAGGAATACTGAGTCAGAGTTAAGGGTTTGAAGTTCAGAAGAGTGTCTACTCAGTAGTAGAATGATGACTAAGTGAGAACCTAACTCTATATATATAGAGAAAGATAACATAGACTAGTATTCACTAGGAAGTACCAGGACAGTAAGGGGGATTAAGATAAGAGAAGGAAATAGTGGCTAAGCTAAGGAAAACTGAAACGAAAAAGCCT